>JAZGTJ010018999.1:0-11138 GCA_036877575.1 Botia almorhae | reverse complement strand
GAGGGATAGAGAACAACAAACTTTAACATATTTAAAAAATACAATTATTTTTTCATATATTACATGTTCATTTGCATTTTTCTTTAAATGATCTCTTGTCTACTGTCACTTGATTAAAATGTGACTACAGGATATGATGATTGACTGCATATAATAATAGTTATGAAAAGTCCCTAAATGAAGATAATTTAAAAGGCTTCACATTATTGTTGCAATCAAGCAACATTATTTAACAAGTTTGTATAATAGACATTCAATATTGGAGGTTAGGGTTTATTTCCATATTAGGGTTAGGAATTTTCATTTAATTTAACTAGAGCCAAAAAGAGAGTTGCAACACTTCCAAAGACTTCTGTTGGAAGAAAGCAATGCAGAAGTAACTTGTGTCATGGAGCGATTAATAGTTCTGAACATTGAACAGTTTCAGCATTAAACCCTATTCATTTCAATATTTCAGAAACACAATTGTTGGTAAATTGTTTTTTTTTGTAAATTACTGCATTTCAGCACATTAGTTAAACATCTAGTCAATAGTGTTTTTTTTTGTATGAAACCATCTTTAGTTAATGCTTATCATTAGATAATAACTACGTAGAATCTCATAGCCTAACTGCAGTTAGCTTATGTTGGTAACTCTTCACTAACAAAACCCATCATATCTGTAACACTTAGATAAAATACTGTGGTTATATTTAGCTGCAAAACACAGCTCATCCTGTTTATGGCTTCATGTAACATTGGTTCCCTTTCAGTCAGTCACGTTCAACGTTACGTCAACGAACTGACATATGGAGTCTTGTTTGAGAGATTGAGAGCTGCGGGTGACGTAGCAATCAGAGGTTCTCGCCCGTTTCCGACGGTGGTTCCCCTCGGCACTTCGGTGGACCTGGGCCGAGCTTGTTTCCTATAAAGAGCAAATTTCCATTCTAATGAGCTTTTACGGACGACATGTGTCTTTTTAAAGACGTCTTTTCGTTCATCTTTTTAAAGATGCCTTTCCGTTCATATGTTCCTGGATGTGTTCACTTCCTGGCCTTGTCTGTTGACCATGCTCACTGCATCACATGCCTGGGCGAGAAGCATGCAGTTGCGGTTTTCATGGTTGGGTTGTGCTCTCATTATGAGAGCATGCCTATCTCAAACCCTGTTACCCGTTATCACCTTTGGCACTCTAGATGGAGTGGAGCCCTCTGCCCAGTCCAGAGTGGTCGCTGCTGGAGGATTGGTTCCTGGTGTGCCTTGGTGCCTTGGTGGGCCAGGAGTGCCATCTTTGGCTAAATCTTGTGGAGATGCGGTGAAAGTTCACTTTCTCGATGCCCCCATCTTCCAAGGTTGCCTCTTGGCGACACTGTCGAGGGATTTGCCCAGCAATTCTCTGCAGTCTAGAAGCAGAGGGGGGAAAGCACTTCCTCCCCTGGCGTGATTCCAGAGGGGCGATCCCCCTCTGTGTTTCCGGCTCTGCCACAGACTGAGGCTGTTCCTCGTTCCCGTTGCAGAGCCAGCCGCAGGCAGGTGATGCTTGCTGCTCAGGTCCCTGATAAGCCTTCCAACAGGATGGCTGAGCAACCCTGAGAGCCATAGCCTGGAGTGCAGACAGACTGCTCTTTATCAGGAGATAAGAGCCTCCTGCCTCCCTGTCAGGGCTAGTAGCTTACTCCATTCAGCTTTACCTCAACCCTGACCATTCTTCCTTATGCTGAAAAACACCCTCACAGTATGATGCTGCCACCACCATTCCTTACTGTTGGGATAGTATTGGGCAGAGATCTTCAGCTGTTTTTCAAGCAGGTTTTCATGCATTTTGCACGGAGGACATGCTTTCATCTAGCCACTCTGCCGGTGATACACATTTCATATGACGTGTGCGTAATGGCCATGCTCGTAACGCATTATTATAGCTGTTCAGAGCAATGGAGTGAAATGAATTGTTGGACATATGTTGTCTTTGTATGTAAAGTGTATTTATAATTATTATATGGTACAAACATAATCTTTAAAACATAAATTTAAAAAGCAGTGCAGTGCATAAAGTGAGTTGTTTATATGTCAGACATGGCTCCATCTTTCTTAAAATTATGTATAATAGGCTTTTGACCCCTCTTTAAAAATTATAAAAAATACTTGAGAGTCACAAACTTGTCTAAAGCTGACTCTAGCGACTCAAATGGAGACCCTGATAAGCCTCTTAAGAATACAGTCCTAAGAAGGGACCTGTTTGTGACAGAAAGGTCTCAATATTCTGGCACCATGCAGAAAATTAGACATGAGGGTGTGCCTCCCAAAAAAGGCTCTGTCAACAGGTTCCTGGCTAGCAGAAACAGTGGCCACATAAATGTTGATGGTAACAGGAGCTAGCTTTTCAGAAAGATTCCCCCCACTCCCTGGGCCTCAGCCCCTGTCTCAACAGGATATTTTCCAGATTGGGATGCCCTGGAATGTACATCACTGTCATGGAGAGCAGTCTTGTTTCTTCCCACAGCAGGAGCTGCTGTGCCAGACTGAGCAACCAGTGGTTACATTTAACCTAACCACTGGACTGGATATGAGGAATCAGATCACAAAACAAATAACAAAATAACCAAATACACAACATAGCATTGGAAACATCTCGGTTACGTATGTAACCCTTGTTCCCTGATAGAGGGAACGGGACGCTGTGTCAATGACGACACTAGAGGTTCGTTCTTAGAAGCCTAATTGCGTCCGATTTTTTATATAAAAAACAATGAAGATTGGCGAGTGGAATGCAACACATGCTCTGCTATTGTGCTGCGGAGTTGCAGATGGTCACGACCCCCAGCGGTGCAGTTTAGTACCATGGCATGAGGGACACAACGTGTTTTGTTCTGGAGATCTGTAGTGATTGACTCTGCAGAAAGCTGGCGACCTCTGCACACTATGGGCCTCAGCATTCGCTGACCCCGCTCAGTCATTTTACGTGGCCTACCACTTCATGGCTGAGTTGCTGTCATTCAAAATTGCTTCCACTTTGTTATAATATGTGGAATATTTAGTATTCCACAGTCATGGAACTTTCATGACTGGACTTGTTGCACAGGTGGCATCCTATCACAGTACATTCAAGTAAAAAAAAGTGCATTCAAGTAAAAAAAAACACCTCACTACACATATTTTACCCGTAAATGTAGCCATGGAAAAATAAAACATGATCCCATGGATAAACGTAGATTGATCAAAGAGCAGGATAATGCCCTAAAAATTTCTATTAAAAGTAAATTGAGTCATGATAGATATAATTTTACAGGAACAATGTGGTAAATTAAGAAAAGCTAAAGCAGACTACTTCTTGACTATAATAGAAAAAGCAAGAGGTAATCCTAGAAACATTTGGAATCAGTTAAAAAATGAACAGGACAACATAATGTTGACAGAAAACTGTTAGAACTTAAAGGAACAGAAAATTCAGCAGAAGTAGCAGACATTTTTAGTTATCATTTTATACATCAGCAGTAGTAATACTCTGTCTGAAGCAGGGAGATCATCTGCTGGAAAATCACACCTGGTATTTTATCGGTCTAGCATGCCAAACGCATTAACAGGACCGGTCTGTGAATTCTACATCACCAGCCTGAACAAGTGGTCCAAAGCACACTTTCCAGCAGATGGTCCAAAGAAGGATTATTTCTGTATTTGGGGAGTGGGTTCTGGTGAACAATTACAATTACCATTCACCATTGGCCCTGCTGAGGATGACACTGTCACCAGACCCACTCCAACACCTCCAGAGACCAGCCATCCACCACCAGGTTTTTGTGGCCTCTGCAAACAAGGGAGACTGGCCCACCACAATCTATGAACCTGTAGCTGCAAGGAGGAAAGAAGTGGATGTGAAGCCATACCCTGGAGCCTGCCCCCTTTAGTGAGTTTGAGCAGGTGTGTAAGCTGGTACCACTGTGCGTTGAAGAGGGAGTACCTGCTAGTCCTGCCTAGCATTAACTCTCCTGTGTCCCAGCTGGTTCCGCCCAGCCCTGGATCCAAGAAGTTGAGCTCACGTCAGGCCGATGGGCATTCTTCTTTGGCAGTTTCAATTTCACCCTCCAGTTCCCGCCAGGTTCCAAGAACGTCAAATCCGCCGCCCTCTCTTGCGCATTAGAGTTCACTGGTGAGGTCCTTAAACAAGGGGAGGTGGTAGGGTCTCTCTCATGGGGGATGACTCTGGGTTCACATCGCCACTGTCATCCTGACTGTGGACTGGGGGAAAAGGGCAGTTGTACTCCTTCGCAGCAGTTTCCTACCGATGAACCCTGCGCTGAGATTCCTCTAGCACCCATCGGCGAGCAGACATGGTGGAGGAGCCGCATGCCAGGTCAAGTACTCATGTGTATGCCCTTGGTGAGCCCTCAGTAATCCCATATGTGTATTCTCCACAATACGTTTCCATTGGCACTTCAGTGCTGCCAGTCTCTGTTCACAGTGGTGTAGTCCCAGTAGGAAGGACCTGCAGAGATCTCTTTCATAGGTAGTACTGCCTTGTCAGTCCATACCAAACAGCTGCATTTTCATCACTGTTTAATCCTAAATATGACTTGCCTAGGAAAATATAGTTAAATATGTGAATGTCTCATGTATAACATTATATATGGGTTGATGTCTCACCTAATTGGACAATTTTTTAGTATTAAAATAACAGCTCATCGTTCTACAAGAGGTGCATTATGAGATTGTATTATTACACTTAGACATAATAGTTGTGTCAGTCTGCTTGGTTAAAGCTGCATTAGAATGTAGTGCTATTCCAACTATATGAGAACTAGATACATATGCATTATTTAGAGTTCAGTTAAAGAAATGGTTAATTAGTACCCAACTGTAGAACTCGGCTTTAAACTTGCTTTTTGTGCAATTGTTAACTAATAGAATAAAATATAATAAGAGGGACAGATGAGTGGAGTTTGAGATGGTGCTGCTAATTGCTGACATTATTAAGATGCGGGACATTCATGAGCGCTGTGTTCATTTGTGTTGGAGCAGGTTGTTTGTGTATATTTGTTTGGGGGTGATTTAAGAGCAGGTTAAGCCAACAGTTCTGAAGAGGGGGGCGGTGCATCCAAAGACCAGCCTGACCTTCTCATTTCATCCTCATTAGTATAACATGTCAACACAACAGCAGCTCCTTAATTATGTGCTATAATCGTTGACCCTGGTTTAAACATGCATGCACACACTCACACACAAACACACGTTTATTTATCTGTCTAAATGGTGCCATTACATAGACTTCTATTGATTTTATCCACAGCCAGTTATAAACAATATAACCTAACACTAAACCACACTCTAACAGAAAACTTTCTGCATTTTTACAATTATAAAACTTTATTTACCAAATTACATTAAATTTTTACAAATGAGGACCTCCTAACAAAACAGGTTTTTGCTCAGATTTTTTTTAAATTTGCAGCATTAAGCAAGTTACTGAAAAATGTTGTGAGCTAAGCTACCAACTACTATATAGATAAAACATGACAGATGTAAGTCAGATGTTAGATCTCTCTGATCAGACTTCCTCTCTTTTAAATCTATTGCACTTTGGCCTGGTCTCGCTCTGGGTCTACCTCTGGGTCTAGGGGCCGGTCTTTCGGGATGTGCTCTATGAAACTCCTCAATCAAGGTGGGATCTAGGATATCCGCAGCATTTATCCATTAGCGTTCCTCCGGACCGTACCCCTCCCAATCCATGAGGTACTGCATTCTCCCTCCCCGGTGACGGGAATCTAGGAGTTCGTTGACCTTGTAGGCCTCCTCACCGTCCAACATGATCGGGGGGGTCTGTTCCTGAAGACCCCCCTCAGCATCCCCAACCGGTGCGCCAGCGGATTTCAGGAGCAATACATGGAAGGTAGGAGAGACAAGGTAGTGATTAAGCAATTCTAAATGGGCAGAAACTGGATCACTCATTCTAGTGATTTGAAAGGGACCTACATACCTCGGGCTGAGCTTTTTACATGGTAGGCGTAGACGCAGGTCCTTTGTGGACAACCACACCCATTGACCTGTCTCGAAGCGGTGACCCGGTCTTCTATGACGATTGGCTTGCTCCGACTGGCAGCGTACGGCACGGAGGAGAGCCCTATTCCACACCTCCTCCCTACGTTGTAGCCAGTCTGTGACTGCAGGAAGCTAGTGGGTTCTCCGGACCAGGTAAATAAAGGTGGTTGAAATCCCAGAATGCATTTAAAAGGGGTTAATCCGGTAGCAGGTTTGATGAGAGAGTTCTGGGCATATTCTGCCCACATTAAGAATCTACTCCAGTCACATTGTCTCTGTTGGCAATATGAGCAGAGGAACCGGATGATCTCTTGATTCAAGCGCTCAGTTTGTCCATTTGACTGGGGGTAATACCCGGATGTGAGACTGACATTGACTCCTAGCACCTTAAAGAATGCTGACCATACTCGTGAGGTAAATTGTGGTCCTCGGTCCGAAACAATATCGTCTGGCAGTCCATAGAACCGGAAAACAAAGTTACAAAGTAATTCTGCTGTCTCAAAAGCTGAGGGCAACTTGGGGAGAGGAACTAGGCGACAGGCCTTGAAAAAGCGATCTATAATAGTGAGAATTGTAGTATTTTCCTGAGAGTTGGGCAAATCAGTTATAAAGTCTATGGCAATGTGAGACCAAGGGCGTTGTGGTGTAGGTAGTGGCTGAAGGAGTCCTGCTGCTAACTGTCTGGAACTCTTTGAAGTCTGACAGGTAGAACAGTTCTGAATGAATCAGATGGTGTCCCTAGCCATGGTGGGCCACCAGTACAGATTCTCGAGAAGGTGAGTGGTGGCCGTGATTCCAGGGTGACCTGAACTGGGAGTGTTGTGCACCTGGGAGAGTACATGATCTCTGAATTCTTCTGGGACATATAATCGATTTTCGGGGCATTCGGCTGGGGTTGGTTGAGACTCATTAGCTAAACGGATCTCTGTCTGGAGATCCCATTGTACGGGTGCCACTAGTAGTCTTTCAGATATTATGGGTTCTGGGTCTTAGGTATTGGTTCACCTTGTCTTGAGAGTGTGTCTGCTTTGGTATTCTTGGAGCCGGGCCGATAAGTAACAGAAAAATCGAAACGAGTAAAGAATAATGCCCAGCGGGCCTGTCGAGGATTCAGGTGTTTGGCGGTGCGAATGTATTCCAGATTCTTGTGATCTGTTATCACTGTGAAAGGGTGTGCGGCTCTCTCTAGCAAATGACGCCATTCCTCCAAAGATAATTTGATAGCAAACTGTTCCCTATTCCCGACATCATAATTCTGCTCAGCGGCCGATAATTTCCGCGAGAAAAAGGCACAAGGGAACATTTTGGGGGGAGAACCCTGTTTTTGGGATAATATGGCCCCCACCTCATGATTAGATGCATCCACCTCGACAATAACAGGTTTCTCGGGATCTGGATGGTGCAAAAATGGGGCGGACGTGAAACGGGACTTCAATTCTGCGAATGCCCTGGTTGCAGATTCGTTCCATGTTAAGCAGCCAGAGCGACACTTTACTAATGACACGAGAGGAGCCGCTACCAGACTGAAATTGCGAATAAAACGTTGGTAGAAATTAGCAAATCCCAGGAATCGTTTAATCGTATTAGGGGTAGGCCACTCAGTGACTGCCGGGACCATCTTATCGTCCATGACTACTCCCTCAGAGATGATGACGTACCCCAGAAACGAAATACAGGTTAAATAAAAATTTGCATTTCTCCCTTTTGACGTACAAATTATTTGCAATAAGGCGCTGTAGAACTGATCGTACGTGTTTCACGTGTTCCTCCTGAGTTTCTGAGAACACTAGAATATCGTCGATATAGATAATGATCTTTCTAACATCTTTCTAACATATCTCGAAATAGGTCATTCATAAAAGACTGGCACACGGACAGGCTGTTTGCTAAACCAAATGGCATGATGAGATACTCGTAGTGGCCGGATGTCGTGGAAAATGCCGTTTTCCACTCATCCCCTTCTCCAAATAATAGGTCGTGGCATTGCAACCAGGGCAGACCCAGAATGACAGCATGATGGGGAGATGATATCACAAATATTTGAATCTCTTCCGAGTGAAGAGACTCGTCCCACTCCTAATGGTCGCCCATCTAGCGCCTCCACTTCTATAGGGGAAGAACAAACATCAGAGGGAGGTTATTTTCCTTAGCGAACTCTAACAAGATAAAATTAGCTGTGGCTCCAGAGTCTACCAAAGCTAAGGTTTGGATGTGTTTACCTGCATTCATAATAGTTATGGGTAACTGAATAACATGTTTAGGTGTCACTGTAGTGGAGTCTAAACTCACCCTTTCTTGAACAAATCGGGGCCGTACGGGACAGGATGTTTTGAGATGTCCAGCTAACCCGCAGTATAGGCATAACCCCTGTCGAAAATGTCGTTCTCATTCTTCAGGGGTCAGGCGAGAATAATTACCTTGCATAGGTTCACTTGTTGAGGGGAAATCATCTCTGCTCGGGACACAGACTCTACAGGGTCTACGGGATCTTAGTAAGTTATCAATTTGAATTGAGAGATCAATGTACTCACTTAGCGATCCTCCTTCATCATGACAGGCCAGCTCAGACTGTAGCTCGGTTCTCAGTCCTTTACGGTACAAAAGGAGAAGGGTATCCTCTACCCAGTTCGTTTGTGCATCAAGAGTGCAAAATCTGAGTGCCTAATCCCAGCTGGGTGTTCTCCCTGGGTTAGTGCAAACAACTGTTCTCCTGGACTGATGCCCTCTGTCGGATGTTCAAACACGTCCCTGAACTTTTGACGAAATGCTTCAAAAGTGGCAAAGTTAGAACCATCCATTCCCCAAACAGCCATGGCCCATTCTAAAGCTCACCCGGTTAATAATGAGCAAACAAATGCCATTCGACTGTTATCCGTGGGATAGAGCATGGGTTGTTGCTAGATAAATAGAGAGCATTGAAGAAGAAATCCCTTACATTGAGCAGGATTACCGTCGAATTTCTCTGGAAATGCTAAACGTGGATGAGCAGTGGTTACGGGTAAAGGAGCTGAAGCATTAGAGGTAGACGGGCGGCCGCCATATCTTGCTGTGGGAAGTCACGATTGCCTTGCACTATGCGCACTAACTCCTCGGTTAAAGTGTTTAACCGAGTGAGTTGATGTTGATGTGATACTAGCTGGGCGGTCTGAGCACACACCTCAGCAGATAACTGTTGAACGGCTGCTGGATCGTGTGGTGGTGATGTCTTCTGTAATGAAGACGCAGGGTTGTGAGGATCCATGAGGTCAGACAGGCAAAGATAATCAACAGCAAACAGGAATGTAATAGAATAGGCAATACTCAAAACGATAGTCCAGGCGGGGGTCTGCTACGGCATACAAGCGTAATTCAAAAACAGGCACAGTCCAAAGGCAGAAGGCAAACAATCCAAAAACGTAATCCAAACAAGGGTCGTAGGCAGGCAGTAAGCAATCCAGTAATCCAGTAATCAGTCCAAAAACAACAAGGCAAAACAACAAGGAAATGTATGCGAGAGGGTAATACAAGACATCGTACTGATCATTAAAAACTGAGTGTTTAAATAGTCTGCGCGAAAGAGCATGTGACAAACAGGAAACGAGTTGTACAGTAGTCCGGAAATGTTCTTAATACTCCGGTGACGGTTCTCGTTGACGCGGTGGCAGACATGATGCGGAGGTCTCCTCCGAAACAATAACAACATATATTTATTAACATATATTATACATTTGTATTAAAAACAATTCAATTATATTCAACAAATTTAGATAAAAAACAAAATTAAACATATGAGAGCAATGTTCAAAATTGTTCAGTTGAGTAAACAATAAATAGAACAGACTAGAGAAAACATATTGACATAACAAAATAAGTCTGCAGAATACAGATGATAGACTTTTATAGAATGCAAATAAAACTGTGACAATAACACTTAAATTGAACTTTAAATGTAGGAAAGCCTATATATTAAGCTTTTGTGTTTTTAATCTACATATTTAAAGAGACTGTTTGCAGAAGAGTCATCCTCCAACATGCCCCACAATGCACACACTTCCTTTCATCTTTGACCTCACTTACCTGACTTCTTTGATTACTGACTGCACACACAACAATTTTTTAACTATTAAATTACAGGTGCAAATTATGCTATAACCAGCTAATTGAAAATTTAATTCATTGATGTGAGTAGAATTAGTAAAGATTAAACATGGCCCAGTTTACCCGGAAACCCACTAGCCCACTTTATCTACCATATTCAGCCAAAGTGGGCCAGCAATATTTAATCAACTTACAATACATTTTAATCACTTTTACCTGCAGTAACACACACAATGAGTGCTGTCACAATAATTTGTTTACATTTAGTGACCAATCTTATAAGTTAGAAAGGAAAATCTAAATGGCAGAGGTCTTGCTACCTTCATCAAGGACAGCCTAGTAAGCTTACATCAATGAATGTATTTCAATGGTATAAACTGCAGGAAGCAAATGCATGTTTACTATTTACAGCACTGTTCAAAGCTCAACATAGCTTACTTCATCAAAATGTAGGTATTTAACCCACTGGGGTCGACGGTCGCGCCGGCGGTACCAGCTCATTTTTTTAAGATCAGCGCAAAATACACTAAAAATGCTCTGTCGACGTTGGTCACACAGATAAGTGATATATATAATTTTTATCACTTATATCACATATATCACTTTTATTTTTTTACGCTCACAATAAAAACAAAATAGTGTGCTTTTTGCAAAATGAAAAAACGAACAGGATGCGCGTTTTGTCTTCTCTCTCTCAGTGGCGTACAGTCTGAAACGCATCTAAAAACGAATTTTAACTTTGCGAATCCTTGTCACACAAACACAAGACATATATCTGCAGAAAGCTTAGAATGTCTATTTTAAAATTATGCAAATCTTATCGAAAACAAACATTATCAGTTTATGTAACTTTATGAAACCCAGGAGAAGTAAAAAAAATCCTCTCACCTCATCACCTAAAATTAGTTGAGACCGCCACACCCCCGGCGCGATTCATATGAAAAATAGATTCGGTTTCGCACACGCCCCCCGGTCAATGCCATAAAGAGCATGGCATTTTCACATCAGATTCACTGTACATTTGCATCGCGTTTTGACCATGGCACGCTACT
>JAZGTJ010018997.1:0-11139 GCA_036877575.1 Botia almorhae | reverse complement strand
AGAGAGAGTGGAGTTTTGAGTCTTTGTTAATCAAGACATTAATATATAAAATGATGAAACCTTTACCTGGTCCCAGTTGTTTTGGACTTTCATGTTGTTGTTGTTTGGGCTCTTCATCTGGTATTAATGCCATTCTGTCTGAACTCAAAGATGGCAGCCTGCCTGGTAATTCATATGTTTGTTCTCTGATGGCATCTGTGAAACTGTGCTTCGTGCATATTGGTACATACCCTGTGGGAGGGTACAGGAGCTCAAACCTCTGACTGAGTGCGATTCACGCGGTTTCATAAGTGGGGCACTTGCACCAAAAACAAAAGAGAGAGAGAGCGAGGAAGAGAGAGAGAAATTGAGAAAGAAGGAAAATTTTATTGTCTGTGTGGTGACTGTGATTGGCAGGCTGACACAGGGTTTGTGATGGTGGAGGGTTCAGTGCTGTATGTGGAGGAATGTTCTTGAAAAAATCTGGGAAGTTATTTAAAGGAAAAATTTACTCAAAAATGTTCTGACCACATATTATTTTCTTTCTTTTTTGAAACATGAAAGAAGATCGAGGACAGAATGTCCACACTGTGAAGAAAATTGGATGGTGATTTATACTGCCAAGCTTCCAAAAGGACAAAAAACATCATTGAAGCATCATAAAAGATGTTTATATATGTATATAATTTGTGCACTATATTCCATTCTTCTGAAACAATTTAATAGCTTTGTTTAAAGAACAAACCAAAATATAAATCAGTGTTTACTCATAATCCTTCACTCTGCTGTAGCTCTTAAATCTGCAGTGTTTGTTTTCTAACTTGCTTCGTTGCGATTGGTTCATGTGACAAACATGGCACAACCTGTCTAAAGGTGACATTTTAAACTGAAGTACTCTATAAAACTCCCAGCCTTGCAACTGTGGACAGTAGAAAATGATTTAGATGTCAGATACAACTAGGAATATTGAAAGGGAGTTACAAAAAGCCCTAATCTCATCTTTTTGTCCACTTAAACTTGCATGTCCCTGTGCTGAGTAAAAGGTGACTTATATTCTAGACTAAAGCATATGCTCTTCTGGTTCATATTAGTCATCTGACTTCAGAACATCAGAACCTCTGACATCAGAAGGCCTAAGGTCATGAGAAGTGCTGCTATTATCTGTTTTGCATTACAGGGGAAAGATAACAGGGAAAGATATATACACAACTATAGTGTGTATAGTGACAGCCATACTTCAGAATATGCTGTTTGAAAGAAGAACAGGTTTTATTATATATGAACAGAACTGTTGTTTTCAAAGATGAGTTTCTTTAATGAGGTTATATTTTTAAAAAGAGTTGTAAACATAACTACAAAACAAACTTTCCTGGCACTCATTTTGTAGTTGAGCTGGACATCATTATGCACATCATCTGGACACTATTGAGCGAGTGACTCACTTTTATGTTTTTGTTGTATAATCATCTTGAATATTCATCTTCATATCATAAATCATCTTACAGAACTGCAGTTTGCATGTTATAATGTTTTTTTGTTTCTTTTTAAAATTAAGCATTGCTATAGAAATAAAGGAAATACTTTAAAATGTCTGTCAAACTCGACTATATACTTTTATAGGTTTTACAAAAGTCCATAGGCAGCTTTAAAAAGACTAGGTTAACTCATAGCACTCAAGAAAAGTCAGTAGTGATTGAAATACATTCCTGAAGCATATTTTGCCTTATCTGTCTTTTGTCAGACATGCTCATTGCTGGAAATGATAAGGTCTGAGCACACGTCTATATCTGGGGTATGCTTTCTGCGTAAGCTCTTAAATACCCAGGGGATGTCTTGGACTTAACAACTGCTCATCCTCCAGAAAACTTTTTCTAAACTTCAGTTTAGCAGAGGCAAAATTCAGAAAGTTTGAAAAACAAGCTTTTCAGTTGTTTGAAATGAAAATGAAATATTTTTTGAAGTTTTGATCCAATAATCCAATACAAGAATTAAGAACCACAGATTTAGATAATTGTATCCATTTATAGTTGAAATAGGCTAAACTGTGCTAAATTATACTGTAACATGGACAATGTTTAATTTACTAATGTTCAAATGTGTCTAATGCCATATTTACTTCATGGTAAGTTGAAAGGTGAGTGTAAATAAATACCTACGTGTTGAGTATTAGACACTGACCTGAACCACTTTTCAGCAGCACATAATGAGTTCGTGCCTCAGTCCTCAGCTTTACACAAATAAAGTTCAGCCACCCTCAGGAACTACAGAGCGTTTTCATATGCTCATCTCACCTGCAGGTCCACTCGAAACATCTGCAAACAATTAGAATTGATATATAAGACAGAATATAGTTGCTCAACACAGTGATCTGCAAAAAAGGCCCCGGGAAAGTTTCATTAAACAATTGCATACAGGCTTTTGGATCTGAATACTTTGTGATCTAATGACATCTGGAGGTTCTATCAGTTCCATCTTCATTATTTCAGAATTTTGATTTGTAAATGGAAATTAATTTTAAAATGGTTAAACCACCTGCAGGTGCTTAGCAATCTGTAACACCCCAAGCATAATTTATAAGCCATTGCTGTTGTTCTTGTGAACAAATGGTAAACAAGTCTAGTCATTCAATGTGGCCCAAACCCCAATAACACCAATGCAGAAGGCAGAAGCTGTTTTTTATGAAAAAAAAGTTCCATGTCGAGAATTAGATTTTTCTCTTATAAACACATCTCTCCTAATTTTCATCCTCTCTGTTGCTCTCTGTATCTCTCTTTCCGTTTTTCTTGATTGCAATCATTTTGATGTTTACCACATGGGCGATTACCACAGGTCATTAGAGGGCTGTTATAGAAGCATTCTCAATGAGAATTAAAAGAAGCACAGAACATTTATGTGAGTTAATCAACAAAAAGATTTCCTGTAGCTCAGTGGTTAGAGCATGGTGTTAACAACGCCAAGGTCATGGGTTCGATCCCAGGGATTGCACATACTCAGAAAACAATGTATAGTATAATGCAATGTAAGTCGCTTTGGATAAAAGCGTCTTTCAGATGCATAAATGTAAAATGTAAACATTACCTCTGCTTTACTCCTGTTACTCCTGATTTACCACAGATCTGGGCAGGGATTAATCAACTGGCAGTTTCCCAGAATGTCTCAAGAAGTCTGACCCAATACAGAAAGGGTTCTGTTGCAAAGCATTATTGATTTAAGAATAAAGATCTAGCTCAACTTAACCCTGGAATCAAATGTTTACTGAACTCTTTAATTGATGTTCCAGTAAATAGTGATGTAACATCTTAAGTTTTCAGATAACTATTGTTACTAGGGAAAACACAAAGATTACAGTGCAGTATACATTTGTTCTAAAAGGTTATCTTGCCATAACTGAATGAAAACATACATAGCCCTTAAAAACTAAATTGGTCTTTATTATTATGATCTTAAAATCAAATGAGTTGAGAATTGAATTGAGTCTCTCAACTCACAATCTAATGTATATCTATCTGGAAGCACTGTTCCCACTCTTTAACATTAGATAATGCATTAGGTAACATGACCTAAAAATAAACAATAGTTATATGTTTTCAACATCTATTATTCTTTGTTAATTATAGTTCATACAAATGCAATTCTTCATGACATTTCATTGTGTGTTAACTGATGTTAACAGACACAAAACTGTTAACATCAGTTTTCACTGATATTGAGCAGGTACATAAATCAGTGTTCAAACTGTCTCCTTACCTTACACTGATTCGGTAATTTTATTGATTTATGTATTAATTTTGTAAAGGATTTTATTGATTTATGTTTTAAACTGGCAGGTCTGATTTTGTGGCGTCAGTTTGATTTAGTTTAATTCATCTGTGTGTTATGTCATGTTCATAAACAGAAAGAACACCTGGCTACTATATCGCCAGTGTGGGTATTGAAAATGGTGGAGCGTTTGTAGCTTGTTTTTACAGGAGTTACTTAGGAGTTAGAATTAAAACTAGATGTAAAATTCTAAACAGCAATCATCGTTGACATCTGGGGATTCACCTAAAACCAATCAGTACAATCAATAAAGCCCGAACTGCAGTCAAAAGGGACAGTGATCGAGCGGTGCTAAAACAAGAGTAAATATTGGCAGAGCTTTTTATAAGTGGTGACAACTCTAGATCTGAAGGAATTGAGGACAGAAATTTTAAAAGGGCAGAGATTCTTTTTTTCTGCTTTGTTCTGCTGAACAGGTAGCCTGGTGCTAACCATCAGATTCATCCATGCTGAAGAACAGTGCCAATGCACAACATATGAAAGAGAATATAGAAACAGAATGCTCTGCAACATAACATGCATTTTTATATTTTAAACAGAGATGGCGATAGAGAGGCAAAAAGTTTGCATTGCACGTTTAACTGTTGTAGTTATCTAATACTAACAAATTGAACCTTATTTTAAAATGTTACAAAATTACCAGAAGATGTGCGATAAGTGTAAGCAAGAAAACTATTAAAACATAATTCAGATCAAGACCATAATGATGCCAATTTGTCCTGTGATTTTAACTTGGGATGTTTAGTTCAATATAGTGATGTACACAGTACTTTTACTATCTCTGCCAACATCTCTTTAATGGCTAAAATCATCCAAACAGGCCTTCCAACAGGCTCTTCTGGGCTTTACGATCAAATGCATAAGAGGCTGAAGTATAATCACCCAGGTTGTTTTATGCTGAGAAGGGGAACTATATGGATGGGTGACTGTGTTATACATAAACTGTTGAGTTCAGAGAGATAGGCGTACTTTCTGTTCTTGGGTGGGCATTTAAAGATCATGCTGATATGACTTTCAGTGTTCCTCAGGTTCTTCCTCAGACTGATGGTCAGGATTTATATTATGCTCATGACTGCACTATTACCACACACACACACACACACACACAAACACACGTTTACCTAGCCATCTAAATGGGGACATTACATTACATTACACTTCTGTTGTTTTTAAAATTTAACAAGAATTTTTTTTACTATATTTTTATAGCATTTTTACAAATGAGGATGTCTGCAAAAGGAAGTTTTTCTCAGATTTGTCAGATTTTGCAAACTTTTTTTGCTGGTACAAATTTGTCCCCAATATATGGTTAAGTAAACACACACAAACACCATCCTGGAACTGACCTCACTAAAAACATTTATGTCATGTGTCTTACTGCGGTCATTTCCTGTAGCTGTTTACAACAGACAGTCCTCCAGAAGACATCAGAAAACAGCACAGTGAGGGATGGTCAACAGCAGCATTGACAGAGCTGGACAGAGAAAGTATCAAACTAAAACCAACATGTCTATTAGATGCAGGTTCAGTGGTGGAGCTTGGACTTTAGAGAGGTGTGTACAAACGAGGATGAAGATACACTTTCAGTCTCTATTCTCGTCATGTCACGTTTTAAAGAGGACATGAGTAACAAATTGTTTAAATGAAGTTGGAAAATACTGTGTGTCTGAACACAAACATCCCCACATACAAAACACATTATAACCTACCAGACAAAAAAAGGGATTGTAAACACTACAGAGGAAATGATAAATAAACTTCCTTTGTGAGTACGTGACCTTGCGCACAACATCTTGGAGCTGGGAGGATATTAAATCTAATTGATGCACTGAGGAAAATGTATCTGGCATATGAGAGTCATCTTTGTCCAAAATATTCACTGCAGAAAGCGTTCACATTACCTGTAGGTGTGGCCATAGAGGAGAGAGAAATGGAGAGAGACAGAGAGAGAGAGAGAGAGAGCATTACATTGAAGTTTTTTGCTGTAACCTGAACAGGTTCAATAAACATCCAATCATATTAGGGTCATAAATGTTGCTTAGATTAAAAAGACCAATGCGATTGCATTACTTCAGTGGAGCCAAGAAAGGAATAAGGAGGTTGAAAGGACAGCAAAGAAATTTACAGTGAATAATAATAAAATACATTAGCTACCACATAAGTCTATCACTTAATTTATCTGAAAAATACATACATAAAAATAACTAAACTAGTCTGCAGCTACAGTTACTAAATCTATTTGTTGAGAGACATGACACACAACATTCAGACTTTTCAAAATTTTAATGGGGCTGGTGGTAAATTAGTGCTTAAAGATCTTTGTGTAACACAGAGCCTGGAAGTTCAAAACCTGGAAGTGGTGATTTATGAGTTGCAACCATTGTGCCCCTGAGCGAGGCACTTAACCCTAGGTTGCTCCAGGGAATTGTCTCTGTAGTAAATGTGATGGGAATTTGGGAACTTTTGACAAATAATTATAGCTATTACAAAAAGTAACTTTTGCTCTGTTCCAAATCCTAGTGACATTTCTACAGAGGCAGCATGTAAAGGCATTTAAAAGGCTACTAGGATGCTGGGTTGTTTTAACCATGTTTTAACCAACCAAACAATCATTTGAATAGAACATGTAAAACACTGAATGTTTTGGATGTTTCTAGAACTTTCAAAATAACATTTTGAATGTTTTTGTTACTTAACGGAAATGTGAGGGAAGCATTCCTGCAAACAAAAATCTTTAATTCTCTGTTAATGCAGAGATAAACAAAGAAGCAATTCCTTGTTCTTCATATTGTTCTGCTAAACTGAGCTGCATCCTCTAAACTCCAAACCACAGAACCATTCAGTCCTGTGAAAGCTTGAGCCAACGCATATAGAGCTCAACTGAATCCAGAATGAGAATCATGTAATTATTGTAAACAAAGCCAAAACAAAAAAAGGAGTTGGTTGTTTTCCCAAAATAACAAATGTAAAGAATTCTCCTCTTTGCTGTTGCCTGGAACTCATTGGCTACTGTTACATGTGTTTTTGTGCATACATGGAATTTGTTTGTCATGTAGATAGGAATGAACTCCAAAGTTTTGCTTTGATTCTATCTCTTAACATACAGCTATATGATATACAATATATGTGGTATATGAATTATATACTCTCTTTAATCTTACTTTTTTGCTTCTATAGTAAGTGGATCAATGGAGGTCAGCTTTTCCAATTGAGAATTTCCTGTTTATTGCTACACTCTGTAATCTAAATAAAAATGTCTGTCAGGCAAGCTACTCTGCAACAGTAAGTCATGAGTTATCTTTAAGACTTCTTATTGCATCCCTAGTCTTTTGCTGTTAAAGTCACATCTGTTAGCTTCAATCACAAAATCACAGTTTTCACCATAGGCTATATCACAGCTGACTGGCTAACATGAATAAATGTATTTACACCGTTGTGGCAGATTGGATAAAGCATTTTCCCTCGAACACAGACATGAATAACGGGTGTCTTTGCTCTGCGCTATCAGAGCTCCGTTCTTAACCTCTGAGTGGCCTTAACTGTTGGCCACCCCTTTGTCTCTCATCGCGACCGTTTCAAATGTTCATCCACACCGATATGGACTTTACACTCCCCTAACTGCCCTGAGTTTAGATCCAAATCAGTCTACATGCCTCTCTGCCACAATGTAGCATTAGTTTTAGTTTTCCTTGGCTCTCGTCCCAACAGTCAACTCAGTAAGGACAAAATCAGGCTGAAAACAGAGTCTAGGGGCATCACACTGGTGGTGATTCACTTTAGTAAATAACCTTATTTTTTCACCACAGCTTTAAGAATAAGTTCTGAATCTGTTGGAATCTGTTAAAAAATAAAGATCTACATCAGAGCTGCTAAATTGGGCTGATGCTGTTGGTGTGGATGACGCTGATATATACACACTGAACATGGATCTGAATTTTAAATGTAACGGGCTGAAATGGAAACTGGACTGTGGGTGTGAATGTTTGCTTGCCCAGGGTTTTGTATCTGTACTAGATCTATACTAAGTCTTTCTCCATCTGTAAGTGTGTGTATGACAAGAGAAAGCAAAGCTTCACTTCCTGCATATATTGTTCAATGGGGCACCATCGTCATCGTTGACAGCACAGGGCTGGACTGGGAACCTGTTATATTTCTGCATGTTGGATGGAGGTCCTTAAAGCACAGTAATGTAACATTATTAAAACATGTTATTATACATGTTATCATAAGTTATGATTGTGTCAGGTTTAAATTGTATGTGTTTGGCATACATTTTTATTAACAACTTGGATTACAGTGCATTCAGTACCTATATGCATATTTATTGGGTTTCGAACCCACGACCTTTACATTGTTAGTGTAAAGCATTACTTGTTGACCTACAAAAGCCCTGTGCCAACCCTACATGCCAAAAAAAAACAAAAACAAACACAATTTATTAATAATTAATGCTTTTATACAGACTGCAACCTTTCATTCTTGATTTTTGAACTCTTCTGCCTGACAGACTTACCAAACCAAGTCCCTAGACAATATACTGGTCAACAAACTAATCACACCCCCCACATTACTATAACCATGAAAAAGAAAACATCAAAAAGTACAGCATCATAAGAGTGAGTTCTTACAGAGGACAGAGGCTAAAGCACTTGGGAGTGGCTGGTCCAAGCCCAAGTGGCCGGTAATAATAAACACAAGTTCTTGTTCTAGTTAGAATTTCCCTCCTTGGTGGCCTAAAGGTTCTTGTTAAAATGACCCTCCACCCTTAGCTGCTCATGCGTAAGTGTGTGTGGGATGACTTTGGGCAAATTGACTCAGTAATTGGAGTCATACAATATCTATATGAAGTGTAAATGGCCAGAGATATTTTTCTCCACAAGGCTGAATTCCAGCATGGATGCAGAATCCCACAAAAGACTTCCAAGGAAAACAGTGGCCCCTCTGACCTCAGCACAGCCATGGGGCAATGCTCCGGAGTCAAACACGGGTCCCAGGAGAACTCCACCGGGTGACTGAGTTACAAAAGAAAACAGTCAAAACAGAGTGAACAAGAATCTATCGCTTCTGTCTGGGACTTCTGAGAAGCGAATGAAAAGCCACATGTGTGGTTTATTAACCTGAGGAGGGTTTTGTGCTGCTTACAAAAATATAGATAAAACACAAAAACATGCCCTTTATGCATTTTAAATATACTTTAACAACACCCCCCTCCCCCAAAAGCTAAAAAGGAACTGTTATATTGTATACTATACATGTACATATGCACACGCACACATATGTATAGTGCCAGTATTTTGTAGACATAAATATAATTGTGCCAAGATATAACTTTCTGTCATTAGAAAATTAATTTTTTTTAAATGGACGATTTAGACCAAATCGAGAAAAATCTGAAATTCCTTCAATGCTGTTTAAAACGCATCTTAGAGTGATGCTTAAGAAGCTTGGGAAAAAAAACACTGTTTGTTAATTCTAGGCCAAGCGTGACTATATTGAAGATGCTAGAATACTAAGCTTTATTTATTTTAAATGATCTTTGTGTTGTTTTGATATATTTGTGTTATTTAACAATGAGTTATGAGTATGAGTAACATACAATGAGTATGTTTCAAAACTTTTGACTGGTACTATAGTAGTAGATATGCTAACTATATGTACATATGTATTTAAATATAGCATACATACTTATATATTTGCTATCCATTATATTATTGATGTATGATCTCTGTAATGCATTTGAGTGGATAGTTGGAAGGGTTCTAATTGAGGTTAGTAATTGTCAGTGAGTAGCAGGGAACTATTTATTGGAGTATTAGGCTCTACACTAATGTAAATGCTATGCTATGTGTGTCTTAACTGCTTAACTTCCCTGGCAAAGCAATTCCAGAGCTTGGGAACATGATGAATCATTATGTAGCTGGCATGAGTGCACTGTCAATAAAATGGTGCTTGTTAAAACTGTCTTTGTTTTTTTTCTGTGTAGCTATTAAAAAATAAACAAATAAATACAATTTTAAGTTACTGAAAACATAAATGCTGAAAATATATGCTGGCTAAAAATATATGGCTAAAAATGAATGACTTTGGCAAACATTCCATACAGTGAATTCCAAATACACCAAATAGACAAAAGTATGAAAAAAGTATGAAAAGTGTGTGTGTATTAAAAAATAATAAAAACATAGTACATTTAACTGATGTAAAAAACTCCCCACAACACAACCACATAAAGGCAAGAGGGTAAAAGCTCAATCTAACCAAATATCAAACAAATCTGGGTTTATTGAGGTTATTAAACCACTGTACTATAGTCTGAGAATGTTCAAGTCTATTTAATAAATAAATGTAATAGTCACAACAAATTAGGGTTTTTTAACAAATTCAAATATTAATTTTTTTGCATCATGTAAAAAAAACAAGCAGTAAATTAAAATTATTTTTGTTTTGTTTTGTGTATGTTTACTCTAAAACAATAACAATTATTTGATAGAACAAAATATGAAATAAACAGATAATGATTTTAACATTTTCCATTTTCACTTTTCTAAAAATCAGAGTATAAAAAAATTAAAAAAGCATGTGAACATTTTAACCTTTATAGAGGAGTTCAATTGCGTCTTTGCATTTGGCAGTTTGCCTGGATGTGTCAAGCACTGCATACTTTTATCTATGTAAACCATCAGATTGAAGGAGCTTGAAAGATTAATACTACTTTTTAAAATCTCAAATTACCAAATTCTATAAAATGAAATAGTTATACATTTTATTATAATATTTATTTTATTTAATTATTATGTAATTTACAGTTAAAACAGAGAAACAGGAGGAAATCGTGAACTTTCAGGCAAAACGTAGTTTGACATTATCACCACTTGGTGTCAGAGTTGTCTCCTTGACAAGTGGTCCTAAAATAACTGAATAAGTATTATTTGATGGACTTGTTTAGTTGTTTACTGGAGGAATATTTGATGTAGATTCCTCAATCACTATTTCGTGTAGATTTGTGACGATAACAATTATAAAAGACTATAAAATCACACATGTGGATGTTGTTAATGATACACACAAGCAAATTGAATTGCTGTTTATTGCTTACAACGAAATCTTGATTGTTTATATTATTATAGCTATAATATTTTTGTGTATTTGGTACAGAAAAAAATTTAGTGATTTAAAGTTTTTGACTGTTGATTTGTTTTCAATATGTTAAGAAAAAAGAGAAAGAAAGAACTTATAAACCCACATAATGAATGTAATTAAAAATACTTTTATAAGAAATACTTTTATTAGGCTACAGTTAATATGATAAATAAAGATGTTCCTCTTATGTTTCAACAACAA
>JAZGTJ010018996.1:0-11139 GCA_036877575.1 Botia almorhae | reverse complement strand
ATAACAACCACCAAGAAAAGCTTAGTATCATTGGCGGTCGATAACAATCATCTCAAAATGTCCCAATATCATCCGATTATCTGCTTGGCTGCTGTATTCTGTATTTCAGTTCATGAATCTGAATATTTTTATGTATTCATTATATTCATTTATCTTTGTCACTGTTCTTTAGATTGGGCGTCTGCCATTTACAAACCCTCATCAATCCAGCATTAATACTAAATGACGTTCATTACTTACGTTATTATTAAGTTATTATGCGCCATCACGTCGGAAACATTATTTATGATGATTGAGTGCTGTTCGGTCTTTTAAGTCTTTCAGCGTCACTTCCTGTAGCTGTGATCGTGACCCTGAGATTCAGCTGTGATGTTCTGTCAACCTTATGACGTAAAGGCGCATTTGATGGTCTTTACGCACGTCTGGGTCGGTGTGTTTACGTCAGGGTTCAAGACAATATCCTAACCTGCCGCGTCATCACTCATGTTTGTGAGTTGTGCTTCTGGACAATATGAGGAAGTTTGCCTGTCAATATATTTTTGGCTGAGTGCTGAATTTTTAGAGAAATGAGACGCGCAGGAAGTTGTTTTAGTGAGTCTGTTCAGTTTATTCACAGGGAAAGCCCCACAAGAGCCCCACAAATGATCTGTCATCATTTATGGCACTTTTTATTCCAGGAGGGTGTGTAATAATGTAGGAAAAACAAGGTTGCGCTTTATTTAATTGTCCGTGCACTTACAGTGTACTTAACAAAATAGTGGTAACTACATGTACTTAGTATGGGATAGGTTCAGGGTTCATATCTAGTAAATACACTGTTGTGCACAGTAAGTACATGTGAAACAGGACTGTTAAAATGATTGTTGCACAATAAATCTGTATAAATCAGTAATGGCGTCCGAATTCTTCAAGATCTTTCTTAGGTGATGCTTTTGTTAAGTCAGTCAGATCAATGTCACATGAAACAGGAAGAATCGCATTCGTTTTAGCTCCGTATTTCCTGAGCCGTGTCTTCTGTTTGGACTCACTTCCTGTGTGTCGTGCAAAAAGGACTTTTTTCTGTATCTGGATCTCACCGATACCAACAGAAGTGCCTAGAAACAGGATGTGAGGACAGTAGTTTCATGATGCAGGTCTGGTTTATGAAAGTGCTTCTTCGTAAATTCCTGAATGAGGAATCCTCATTGGTCAAGAGGCTAGCGAGGCCTTCAAAACCCTGTTGCAACACCAGCTCAAAAGAGTAAAGTTACTGATTTGGTTCTGTTCTTCAGATTGGTTTCAGCATTCCAGAGTTTTCCGGAGTTTTTAAAGACACTTAAACACAGGTTGCCCCGGGAGAGGAAAGACTTTCTCTGTAGATAATTCCAGAATGGTTCAATATTAGCGGATGAAACAGATCAGGCTATATTTGGCCATTTTAGGATCTACACCGGTCAGTTATCACACCTGCTTGCCAGTTCAGTATTGTTTAAAAATGATCTTAAAGAGAAGTCCTCCAGACAAGGGTTGGATATTGTGAAGCATCTCAAATTTAAAGCGTTTTTGAGATTTTTTTGGTCTGCATACTTACGCATACTTCCATATACTTGTGTGTTATTCGATAGCTTTGATTACTTTGCTACTATTCAACAATGTGGAAGGTAGGAATAATTAATTAGTGGGTGTGTACAAGCTTCTGCCTGTTAGTTTAACATTATATCACCCTAAAACTTTATTGTCTTTCCAGGATTCAAACGAGGGGCCGATCCAGGAATGCCTGAGCCCACAGTCTTCAGGTAACTGCCCTCACACTCATGGTTGTTTTAGCTCAGAGCTTTTGACGATGTCAGTCTTTTAAGTTTCTTTTTTTTTCTCAGTTTACTTTGGGGATGAAAAGATGAAGATACAGTGACCAAATCCAGATGCTCTCCAGGAAGGTCTGGCTCCAGAACACTGACAGAGAGCTCAAAGTGATTCACTTCTCATCCATCTGTGAAAACTGAGCTGACTGGATCCTAATTTTGTGATGATGTAAATAACTAAAAACTGTCACATTACACCCGCTCAAAGATTTGATCAATGTTTACTGTGCGAGACATAAATGGAGGAAACAAATAAAATCATAAAATACAGATAAATGTCCATTTATTTCCTTTATTTCTTAAAATTTGGTCACTGTAAACATGATGTCCGTTTGTTTAAAAAAAAGAAACATTACATATATAAATATAAGCAATTTTTCCAGTGTCCTCACCAATGTGTAAAAAAACATAAATATTTAATTTATAAATATTTCCATTTTCAGATCCATTTTGATCAATAAGTTAAAACATAAATATTAAATTAAATATTCTGTTTGTAGTCAGTTCTTGTCTGAGATCCATTCGATGGTTTTCTTTCTGTCTTTTGCCTGTTGATTGTGTCCGGTTTTCAGAGTGCTCATGTAATGAATCGCTCTGCACGTGTCCCTTAGGACGCTCGTAAAGTTGAATAAGATGGAGTGCACGGCCTTCTTGCGTGTCCATGCCGACTTTGCGTGTATTGGACTGCCGGAGATCTTTTCAACCTCCTCATCTGTCGACTGCAGCTAGAGATAGAAATAAAAGGTTTAAATGCATGATTAGTCCTCAGTGCCAAAGCCTACAGCGCATGCCGCTTTAGAATGGAGCGCGTTGGCCACTTGGAGAGCGCGCACTGATGCGTTTTTACGCATGGTTGGAAGACGCATGAGAAGCGTTGTGGGTATGTTTACCTGGATGTTAATGGCCTCCAGCAATCGTTTTGTCCCGTATTTAACATCGTTCGTCAGGGTTAGGGTAAGATTTTCCCTCTCAAAGTAACTCAGATGTTGTTTATACCACGTCAGGACGCTGTAAATGCGTTCCAGGCACATCTCCTAAAATACACGTGTAGTGTACATTAGACGTGGCGATTTAATTAAAAAACGTGTTATGTATGTAAAAAAACCCCAGAAAGAACTAAATAAATTAATCAAAACTACTTGTTGATTTAAATATATGTTCTTACCGCGCTGAAATTTCTAGACAAACATCTGTCGGACGCTTTAAGGACCGGAGTTTTGCTCCTTTCGCTGTCAAAAGACGTCATGTTGGCAATTTCGCCAAAATCTCTGTTGAACTGGAGACAGAAGATCACGCAGAGTGAGTTTAAGGCAAACAAATACAAAAAAATGCGTCGGACTGAACACGTGAACTGCACCTGCTCGTCTCGCAGCGCTTTAACATCGCGGTGGAGCTCCACGGCCATCCTGTGCCATCTCTGCCCTTCAGACGGAGCTCGTATATTCACCTCCTGAACTTCATCTCCCGATGTTTCGGATAATTCTCCTATGCTGCCGTGCGCAGGCGCCGCATCCACGAGACAGAAGAGAAGCGGCAGTATAACGGAGAGGTGGACAGCTTTACCTGCAGAGAAAGTGACACAGAGAGTGAGTACGACATGTTTGTTCGCGTGTGAGCGCCTCACATCTCGATCTGTTTCCGCTTACTCAGAAATGAAAGCATCGTGCAGTTTCCAAACTTTCTGCGACGTCTTTAAGAAGACTTTGGGCGCTACTGATAGTCTTCTGCGATGTATTTGTCGTTTTTATACACGAGCTTTAGGAATTTCCACGTCTTAGCCCGCCTTTATAAGATAATTCATCGTTTAGCAAGAGGGGAAAACGCCTTGATTCTGATTTTCATAAATGTGTTTTTTCTCTCGGCTGCCTCACTAAACTCTAAGCGTTCAACAATTGGTTAAAATGAATATCAATCTTTCGGGTTTGGCACCTTTTTAGGGTATTTACTCTTAATGTAGGGTATTTTGGTATACTATTATGGTATGCTAACTGACAATTAAATTACCCCACCTATGCATAACTAAATACATTGTAAATATTTCGTTTTTGATAAATGTCTTTTAATATCTGTTAATGCTTTTTCTGTCCTGTGCTGGTACTCCAGCAATAGAAATTTATGTTTTTCTTCTTGAGCATCAAAATATAAACAAATAAACCAAGCTGTAGGATTTTTAAAACTAGAAGAGTCTAGTGCTCCATGTGGGAGGAAAACTGTTGAAAATACTTTTTGGCATATACTGATATACATGTCTGTAGACAAGCTGTATATGTTTGATATATATGTCTGTATACGAGCTGTATATGTTTGATATACATGTCTGTATACAAGCTGTATATGTTTGATATACATGTCTGTATACAAACTGTATATGTCTGATATACATGTCTGTATACGAGCTGTATATGTCTGATATACATGTCTGTATACGAGCTGTATATGTCTGATATACATGTCTGTATACGAGCTGTATATGTCTGATATCTGGCCTTGATTTTATGAAACACTTTCGATATGTCACATTTCAGCCTTGCATAAATGAGATTTGCTACAGCTGCACACAGACCTGTATTTTTGACTCGTTTCTATTACTGTAATTCTATAAAGAGAAACAGATTTCACAAAGGCAGTTAAAAAGGGTAGCGTGTGTGGTCTAAGCATTTTCCTTCTTTATTTTTAAATTCCGCTTCCTGGTAGGGCCTCGTCGTTAGTGATGTCATGTTTAGTGACACTTTGGGTAGTTAGAAACCCCTCTGAAGAACACAGATGTCCAGCTAATATACATATCATTTGTAAAACTCAGGATTCCCCCCCGAGAGGGGAAGAATAAGTGTGGAGGTGTCAGATTGGCAAGATGTTATACGGAGTGGCTACTGTTATTTTAAGCAGTGGTGGAAGTTTTCAAGTTTTGGTTCACAATTTCACATTTTCTGTTAAAAAACGTCAAAACGATGTATGATTTATTGGAATTGAACAGAAAAATGAACGAGCTACGCCTGTCTGAAGAACCAGTGGTAAAAATAAAACACAGGAAAAATGTAATGTAAATGTAATATATATAATATAATAATGTAATATATATATATATAATATATATATATATGTGTGTGTGTGTGTGTGTGTGTTTATATATATATATATATATATATAAGGTATATTTGGTACGTGTGTAAATGTGTATAAATGTAATATGTATATGTTCCTGGTAGAGTATTGCGTTAGCAGTGTAGAAGGTTGTGGGTTCGAGGCCCAGAGAACACACATGCAAATGTATAGCTTGAAGTCATTTTGTGCGAATGCATCTGCCAAATGTATTTAATTTACATAGTTTCGAAATTGTCAGTATTTTGTGGATTACTTTTGCATAATCTTGTTTAGTGCAGAAAATTTTGAACTGATTTTTTTTTACATACTTTTCTTTTTTTTAATAAAGCGATTATGAAGTACACGGAGAAGCAGAAATATACGTTACATACAAGCAAATTTCCTTTTTATTAAGAATAGCAGAACTACAGTGGTTGTTTTGCAGGAGGCGCGAACTGGCTTTCACAGATTCTGTTGCGATATCAGCAGGTTTTGCACCGATTCCGCAATAGTTTGTTTAAACTGCGCAGATCAAATCTGATGTGTCAGTTTTCGTTCTGAGAGGTCAACTTTTCATGGCATCTTTTTATATGTGCAAATTACTGTATGTACTGTATCTCTAACATCACATTATCTAGTAATCAACATCACTGATGCTGAAAAGTGAACTGACCCTCAGAATCAATAAGGCGTGTTTTGTCTTTTAAAGATTTCAAAGAAAGGGAAATGTCAGGTTTTGCTCTTACACTTTTTCCCGGCAGCGCTGAAATTATCATCCTACGGCAGCATGAATTTCCGGGCTGGTGGATCAACATAGCAAAGCTGTTCACTTAACTGGTAGACTAAGTTTGTCTGAGTGGTTAAATTCCAATCAGGCTAAATTCATGTAGTAGTTTCTTATTGGTTAAACTGGTCAAGTAATGTGATCTTGCTGGTTTGG
The DNA here is from genome assembly GCA_036877575.1 of Botia almorhae. Taxonomy (NCBI): domain Eukaryota; kingdom Metazoa; phylum Chordata; class Actinopteri; order Cypriniformes; family Botiidae; genus Botia; species Botia almorhae. The sequence goes on along the minus strand of JAZGTJ010018996.1, from coordinate 5,277 downwards.
GCATCTGTGGATAAACATCACACCAGCATCCCATACTAAAAATGAGAATACCTGCATTTACAATATAACTAAAAGTATTCGGTCTTTTAAGACACATATGCTGTAGTTCTGGGGGGACACTTATTGGTCCAGATACAATAAAAAAAGATCCCAATCCGAAATCTCAAAAATATTCTGGTCTCTAGATGTCATTTGGTCCCCTGGAAAAGTCCACAGGATTTTTTAATGCATAACTTTAAGCAATAGCAATACTGACACTTTTCTTAACGCGCAACTCTAATCATAGAAAGGTAAATAAATAAACAAAAAACTGACAAAATTCTTCTAAAGTGCACTTATGGATACAGTATAAGACACACGCGTGTACAGTAAGAGTGGCCCTCAAGGTGACATCACAGGTTTAGGAGTCCTGATTATCTTAATACCCAAACTGTTTGTGAAAGCAGCTTTAATAATTCATCTGAAACATGACTGACACTTGTGTTTAGCATGTGTATGTGTATGAACATGGACAGTGCGTGCGATCGCGTCTGTAGAACACACACAACACCAGCATGGGAAAAACCACCATTGCCAAAATTTTCCCCAAATCTTTAAGACAACATAGGGGATATTTGATTGTGGCGGTTTTCCCTTGAGTGTAAAGTTTGGACTCTTTAACACTGAGGGGAGCTTTAGATAATGCTGCATTACACTGCAGGTTCATTTACTATCAAAGTAAATGTACCAGCATGTATTGAGTTATCACAGAATAATAGATAATAACAGTTAATAATATAAACTAATATAATAGTTTTTTTTTTCTTCCCTCAGATTTGGACATTGGCAAATTCATCTCAGTTCATAATGCTGTGTTTCTCTGTGGAACTTTTGCGTTTATTTCAATACACGTCTGTAAAGATAAACGTTGATTTATCTAAAGTCACCACGGGGTGGCAGTAAAACACAGATCATTCTGCCCAGTAACGTAGCGTTGAGTTTACACAAAGACACTGAGCAGTGAGCACAACACACACACACACATATTGTTAAGATGTTTATCAGTATCTATGACCCTAAATGTAAAACTTCACTATGTAACTTATCCACCATTGTTTGTACTGCAGACAGAGGTTTCAAAATGGTCATACTTTTGATTTCTCCCAGCAGTTGATAACACAGGTGGATGAAAATGTCATGTACTTACATTAGAGGAACCGCAGATTTGTCTGAATGAGTAGCTCGTCAGCAAAGCACCATAAATATGTGATAATACTCAAACCACCTTACAAATGACATGGCAAAGCCCTGACAAGCCCTCCAGCAGTGAGTCTTACAACCCTCTCAAATCTCATTGTGGATTCTGCTCTCATTTTGAAGTTGTGTTCTGTTAGAGACACTGTAGAACTTCATCTCTGATCTTAGATTAATCAAGTATCTGTCTGAAAGTGTGTGTGTTCTTGTTTATCTACCATTGTGAGGAACAAATATCCCCACAAGGATGGTAAAAACACACACACCTACATTGTGGAGACCAAGCGGCAGCTCCCACTGGGAAAACGTATTATTAAACATACTAAATGATGCTTATTTAAAAATGTAAAAAGCTTAAAGGTTTCTGTGAGGCTCAGGAGACAGAATACACAGATTGTACGGTATAAAAGTTATGTCTATGGAAAGACATAGACACAAAGCCTGTGTGTGTGTGTGTGGTCGGTATACGTGCGCAGTATTTGAAGACAGGAAGTTTCGTTTCAGATTCGTTTCAATGAATGGCTGAATGTTTCAACTGTAGTTTTTTCCTCATTCTTTGCGGTCACATGACATGTCGTTTTAACAGTGTAGATGGGGAAATATCCCCCTGCTGTGACTCCACGGGCAGTGAGTTTATAACAGTGTGGTGTTAAGTGATGCTGCCTCAGGGCTGCGGCCCTCACGCACACGACAAGATCTCATTGGTCATTCATTATATCACATGATGTCAGTGCTGAGGTGGGAACTTCAGTGTGACTGTGTTTAAACTCACCCGACAGAGAACATTCTCAGAACGCAGGCTAACGTTCTTTAAAAGTTCACATTACAGTGTTACAGAAATGTTTGAATGATTATGTTCATATAACCAAGCAATAATGTTAATACAACATCTAAAAAAATTGGACATATTAAACGCTCCTAGAAGTTTCAAAATGACATTTTTAACCTTTTTGGTACTTAATGGAAATGTTAGGGAAACGTTCTTGCAACCTAAAATTGTTAGCTGGGAAGCGGGAATCCTTCACTTTTTGGTTACAAATTTCAAAGTTATTGAACAAGCACATAACAGATCGGTGTTCAACACAATCACCTTAACCTACACAGACTCGTGATGGTGAGTTTATAATAATGATTTGAGCTGTCGGTCTGATTTCTGTTAAATTTTAGTTTGACTTTACCTGAAAAGTAGGAAAAGTAACTTGCAGTTTTATGTTTCAGACAGAGATGGCAGTAGAGAGTCACAAGTTAAGATTGCAGCTTTGTGCATGTGTAGAGCTGAGGGGATTAGACAGAATATTGAGTGTTTTAATCAATATAAGCGTTTCTAAGAATGTACTCTCAGTTTGATAAGACTAACAGACTAACAGAACAAAATGTGTGAGGAGAGAATAATGTTGTTTAAATAAAACTGATAAAATAAATGATTATTTCAATTACGGTTGTTTGTCCCCACTTTGCCTTCCATTACTGGGTAAACAGGTAGCCCCGCCCACAGACTGTTGCTATTGGTTGAGCCGAAAAGCTGATGTGTTGGACGGCTCAATTAAACAGTGCAATATTTTAATTGCTTAATGAACCATTGTGTTTACATAGGAAGTCATCTTTAAAAGACTTATAGTTGTCTACTGCATGCACATTTTCTTATGGGGGTAGTGGAAAGTATTTTAACATTTGTATGGGAACCTATCAGAATTTCTGTCAGAACTTGGAAACAATAAAGCAGTTTAAATGGGACGAATTATAAGTCCTCTAAAATCCTGCTTGATTCTGATGTGCTCCTCTCTTATCCTAAAGAAATTCCTATATTTCAGTGGATCCAATTGAATATTATATGATTCCTAAAGGACTTCAAGATTCCTCCAACATCCTTGTTTTATCATGTACTTTGCTCCAATACAAATTTCCGTCTCGTATGGAATTGAACACGTCCTGCTGTGATTATGCTTCTTATAGTTCCCCTGTAGGTTTCTTGTCATCTAATGCCTGAAACTGGAACACGTACAGTAGAGACACACCCATAACACACACACATAACCCCCCCAATGAACCAAGGAATAAGATGTTGTATGGTATTCCAGCACACATGTGTCCTCTGGGCATACGCTCTATTCAGCAGTATAGAGGTGATCTTTCATTCTGACAGGTCATCAGATATTCTTACATGTAAGATGTGGAGATACCGGTTTGCCGAGCATGAGCGTTCATTCTTAACGACTCCATACAGCGAACAGATACACAGGGTGATGCGAGCTGCAGGTCTGCTGGTCAAAGCGTGTGATCCGGTCCCAGGAAGGACAGATCTTTGTGTTTTGGCAAAGGATTTTTGCCAAGGATTGTCTGTGGTTTGCTTGTTACTTAATAAGGGGATCATAAAGAATTTAGTCGCTCCTGGGATTATATAAAACTACAGCAATAACTCGATTATGGACCGTGAACACCAGACACACAAAAACCTGCTCTATAATTTAACACAACTAACATAATGTACCGTCCCAAGAAACCACGGACCTGAAAATCAGATCAGATCTATTGATGTGAACCTCTGAGGGGTGATATTGATTTCAATCTGATTCACTTATTCTGACAAGTGGGGCGTAGATTACTGTGTCCCTTAGACGCTCAGAGCTGCTCTCAGCTTCTTTAAACTTTCATTTTGTTTGGGTACAAAGCTAGTCAAAATCTGAAGGTTCTGACAAAATCTAAAAACATCATTTGTTTGGCTGAGATAGAAGGTTTGTGTCTGTATGTAAATAGCCTTGTATGAAAACAATGGTAGTCTATGGTATGTCCTCATTTAGATACATGCAACGTGCGTGTCAAAAAAACGTAATTATAAGTATATAACGTAATTATAAGTATATATTATTTAAATGACATCTTTTAAAATGCAAAAACAACAAAGTCCATGTCCCCATTTGTCGTGTGCGTGCGTTGTTTGCGCGCGTTGGGGTGTGCGCTCGTGTGTTTGCGCGCACGCGCGCGCTCGTTTGATCGCAGGGTGGAGCAGCGCGCGCAGTGCACGGCAGCAGGTCTCGCGTCTCTCGATTCACCCGCTGAAGCGGCTCATTGCGGCGGCCGGAGATCCATCGAGCGGCGGGCGGAATGTCGCCCCAGCGCCCGTGTGTGTGAAGACCCGGAGGAGGAGGAGGATGGAGGAATCCGACAGCATCCCCTGCAGCGCGGAAGACGGACTCCTGTCCAGCTGGAGATGGAACAGAACCGCCCGGGATCAGGTCCAGATCAAGCAGAAGATCCGTGATCTGCCCGGTTTATTAAAACACGGACTCAACCTGCGCAAAAAGACGGTGAGTTTTTACATGCATGATGAAAAATGCGTTTGTTATCAAATATTCAGGTGCATTATAACGCGTCGGCAGGAATTAACAGCCTTGACGTGATGAGGAAATCGAATTGAAATGCATTCATTGAATTTCATAATGTCATTGATTTTGATGAAAAGCTGTAATGTATTTTTCAGTCGCCGTATCTAAGGCAACAGAGGTCCACGCACACACGTATAAATACACACTCAGACACACACACACAAACACACACACACACCTGCTGTAACACAACTTCCTCACGTGCAGCACGGAAATTGTTCTGAGGTTTGACGTTTTGTTTATATACACTGACGGACACACTCCTGGCATGACACAGGAGCTAACCAGTCTATAGATGGTTAGGAAGTGGGTCGTTTTGGTAGAAGATTTTAACAGAAAGGTTGACAGTTCAGAAATGCTGCTGATGTGTTATAATTGTTTTGTAAAGATGTTATTTTGTTTGAAGCCCTTTAGGGTTGCTTCTGTTTTTCTGGTTTGTTCTCGGGCGGTTTTTGACTGTCAGGGTTCTTATACGAACAGGATGTTTGGTTCGGGCTCATTTGACTCAATTCAAGCACCCCAGGGTGATTAGAGAATTAGGAAATGAAAGCCTCATTAGTACTAAATGAGAAGCAGAATATTACACTCCTGACATTTGTTTCTTTGTTTGTGGCACTTATAAAAATCACTGGGACTCACTTCTGAGGACTACATACATTCT
>JAZGTJ010018995.1:0-11139 GCA_036877575.1 Botia almorhae | reverse complement strand
AGCGGTACAATAATGAGTGTCTGCAGGCAACAGTGAAGCATGGTGGAGGTTCCTTAAACGTTTGGGGCTGCATTTCTGCAAATGGAGTTGGAGATTTGGTCAGGATTAATGGTGTTCTCAATGCTGAGAAATACAAGCAGATATCTATCCATCATGCAATACCATCAGGGAGGCGTATGATTGGCCCCAAATTTATTCTGCAGCAGGACAACGACCCCAAACATACAGCCAAAGTCATTAAGAACTATCTTCACGTAAAGAAGAACAGAAAGTACTGGAAGTGATGGCATGGCCCCCACAGAGTGCTAATACCTGAATTTTAATAGCTCCTATAGAGAATAAATTAAAATCACCTGCTTACACTAGTTATGTATGCTCATAAACAAGCAGTACTTATGCATTATTTTTGGTATTTGCATTATTGCGTTATTTTTTAGGTATTTTTGCATTAGAAATATGATGGCTTGTCTATTTCCCCATTTAACTCATCTTGCTTCATAGGTCTGCAGAGTTGTTGGCCACATTTGCATGTTAGGGCAGGAGAAATAATTGTAATAGTATTATAAAATTCAGTGCATCAGGTTCAACTTAATGTCAAAACTCCCTCTTGATTTATTTTTGCCAGACAGGAGAAGCACATCAGTATTTTATTATATTATGGGGCTGCCTGGCATAAATGTTCTTAAAAATGCATTCTATCACACAATTTCACAAACCTATCCAAGGACACATCTTACCTTCATTTTTCTTGTATTGTTTTAAAAACCTCTCTGGCTACATTGCGGTGGCATGAAAATTTGCTGCTTTATTTCAAATAAGTAATGCAAAAGATGGGCTGGGGTCCCCTGGGAAATTCCTTCTTCCTGCAGGTCCCAACAGCCCACCTGATGTTTCTAAACTCTGAGCATGGTAGAATATCAGGAGCTAAATAAATCCAGATTGTGAATGCTCACACATAAAAACATTCACTCTCACACTCGCTGCTTCTCCCACACACCCCAAAAAATATAAGGAAAAAGAATTAAACCTTCAATCAATCAGATAGCCACTTATCTCCCTCATATAAACTGGAACTTTAGAAATTAGCTCATTTATTTTGGACAATTAGGCTTATTGGAGTGTGACAGGGAAAATTTGCAGTGTGGTGAGGCGTGCAGCTGCTAACAATAGAGAGAGAAAACGACTGACAGAGTGAGATGGTCTTTTTGTTATGCTGTGGTATTTACTTATCTATGTAACTGCTGCAGTGCCGAGATCTTGTTGAAGCGTTTCCCGTCCTGTGAGTGAGAGAAAGACAGAATCATCCTGGAAAAACAATGTGATGGTAATGATAGTAAGGATTTGAGTAAAGCAACATAAGGCATTAGCTCATTGGATTTAAAACTCTGATTAATGCAACTATAGTGTTCTCCATAGACACATTATAGAAGCCATTTACACACTTTTTTAAGTAGGTAGTCAAGTCCCTATCATATGAATATGTGATGAATATGATATGAGTGTTTATTCAAGTTGCAGTTTGATGTTTGCTTGACTGACAATCTTTGAAAAACAATTAAAATGTCAGTGGTAGTGTATTTATTTTGTGATTTCACTGTGATTTCTCATTCACTGTGATTTCCCATTGCTTAACTGTGGTCGCTTCCAGCATGAGTCAGACAACGAGTGTGTTTACATGCACAGTAACGAGTGTGTTTACATGCACAGTCTTACTCTGATTATGCTTAATAAGCTGTTAATGTGTTAAGTCATGTAAATGCATTACATTGATTTCTTTTATCTGTATAAGGTTATAAACAGCTTACAGAAAATCTGATTGGCAAAGGTAGATTTTTGCCCATTACCCTGATTTCACAGTTTATTCATGTGCACATGAGCACTCATTGTCTCAGAGGCTTTCATACACAGTCTAGATCTTCCACAGCACACTCTCATGTGTAACTGAGGCTGTCTGTGTTGAAATGATTCTGAGTGCTTTTTCTTGTACAACCATGTTTAGTAGCTCTGTTCTCTCATGACATTCCACCCTCTCACTAACATGTATATCAGACTCCTTGAGGGTTTTTCTGTCAAGGATAGTCATATATCAATTCAAACGTATCTCGTAATGCACCAGTTCTTCTACAAAATCTCAGCATCTTTAAGACCTTGAACTGTGACTTACCATGAATTTTATGGAACTCAGTCATGTCCACATGCCTGTACAAGATGCTCAGCCCAATGTCATGATTACCAATGGACCAAAATCCATATGGCTTGAATCCACTACTGCCTTTGTGCTGACACCCACTTTAAAGGGCTCCATTAATAAGATAAGATGATCTGTCTTATATTCCCTTTTAGGTTCCAAAAATGTGTATAAATATATTGCGTTTCACTAAAACATTTGCCTAAATGTAAGTTGGCAGTACACACAGGCCTTTTAGTTTACTAGCTATGAGTCATATTTATTCAGGAGGAGTGCCTTCTTGTGCCTTAACATTTACCTAAGCACTAAAATTAAAATTTAAAACAACCTCTTGACTTTTAATTTCCTCATAGCTGTCTACATAATTTATCATGCATCCGCGATTCTGATCTGTCTCTTGAAAGAATGAAAATAATGATTTGCTCTTCAAATCACATGCCACAGCGTAGCTTTTGTCTTTCTTCCCCTCTCCCTCTCTCTTTCTTTCATTTCCTCTTCACTCCTTTTTGTCTGTAGAGAGTAAAATTACAAAACAGTGGAGGCCATTTATCTGATAATTAATATTTAAGGCAGGATGTTAATAAATTATACTATTCTACATAAAAGAGATGTTTGTTATGGGCTCTTGTCTCATTAGTGATGCAGGTGTAGTGCATCTTCTGCCATCAGTACCTTTTCAATATTAACATACTCACAGATGGGGCACTGATTGCCTGACAAAATATGTGTATCCCTTGTTTCCAAATTATTTTCTAAATTATTATTATTAATTAATTAATACTTAATAAATTATCGTTTTTAATGCCTGTTTTGCTAATTCTGTTTACAGCAAAAAGACAGAGGATTCAAAGATGCTGTGTTACAGAGGTTATATTTACTTTTTGGAGTTTGCACTTCTAAAATTATAGAGCAGTAAATTTAAAGCTAAAGTGTGTAATTGTTTTAGTACTAAAATACTTCTATCTCTGTTTAATATGCAGAGGCAGCTATAAGTAAGCCATTAGTAGGGTGATTTCTCCGAAAATGGAAACACCTAAACACTGCCCTGTTTGTTTAAGCATCTCATCAGCCAGCATCAGCCAGGCACAGTAACATTGGGTTGACCAATGGCATGACTCTGGGGCAGGGCTATCTGTTTGTCTGACCAATGAAAGATTGTCTAGAAAACTGCTTAAAACTGAACTTGAACTGATATCCAAAATATTTTTCCTTTAAGGAATCATTCTTTAACATAATTTGGACACTAGCACCACAAAGGTCATGGGTTTGATTCTCAGGAAACACACACATTTCTGATAAAAAAATGTAAAATAACACCTGAAAAATAACCTTGAAAAATAACACCTGCCAACTGGATAAAAATTTAAGCAAATCCCATCAGATTATTAATTTAAATCAAAACACCTCATGTTTCACATTACACTGACACAACCTGTAAAATTTGTCTGTTTAATGAATGTTTATAGGTACAATTATAACTTTGAACCTAAACATGCCATGAGCAGATTGCCTATGGGCCGGGCCTGTACAAATCATGAGGGGAATCACAAGTGTTTATGTCTGTAAAAGCATAAATTCTGCCCTTTCTCACACATTCATACTGAAAGCGAGAACCAAAAGGAGAATGAAAACAGACTGTGAAGCAGATTGGGGCTGCCAGCCAAGAGGCTTGGCACAGCTCCTAATGATGCCAGGCATGAGTCAGCTCCCAGCGCCACCTAGACATGAAGCCTGCCAGCTACCAATCAGGTACGAATGTCTCTATTAGCCACATGGTTCTGTGCTTATGTATGTGTGTGAGTCTGAGAGAGGCCCTAAACATAAATGCACAGTCTGCCCACATAGGGGAACAAAAAATGTGGTGTATTTCACATTCCCTTGATATCAAACCTAGAGGGCTGCTGATTTTCCTCTATTTTTGACTGTGATTATTGCATATTGCCATGTGATGAATGATGCAATAGCTTAGCAACAGGGTTTGTGCATCTATAAGACTCCCATCCTCTTGCAAATCATGTACCCAGGGGTTTCTACTCCATGTGCAAAACTTGGCCTGTGCTTTTAGATACAGTTTTTGGTAAGGTTTTATCAGTTTCACTAAGAGTCTTCATCCTACTGCTGTGTAATTGAACTAACACTGCTGGCTTACACAGTGCTGTTGAGTATTTGAATTGGTATAGCTACTGTGGGGCAGTATACAGTGATATACCCTCTGACTATCCTATAGTTATAATGGTTGCTATGCCCCTGTATGTGGTAACTGTGCTAGGACAACATAATCTCATGGCAATTCATAATAATTTTACGTTTTAGTGATTTGATGGCTAATTTGTATTCATTTGTATCAGTTCTCTGAATCTCATTTTACATATCAATCTCATTTGTACATTTTCGCCCCAGTAAGGGTTTCAGTTTAGGGGTGCACCTTCATGCTTTCTTTTTTTATTGTTTAAAGTTAGTTTTTGCATGACTTATATTGTTTGAATTTATACGAAATTGTCAACTTAAAATATTCATGATTTCCTGTAAGGTCAGGCTGGCTAGGACACCTTTGTGGGCTTGAGGGGAGCTAACTTCTTACACAAACTGTAATGACCCCGACCCACTCAAGGTGAACTTCCTACACCCACCAAAATTACCTATGGCCAGTTGGTTAAAAGTTACTGCCTACATTGTTAAGAAAGTTGTTTCTGAAACAAGGTTTAACATCAGTTGTTTGCAAATCTTGGTTTGATTTGCTATCATTTAATTAAATGACATTTGCTTAGTGTGATCTAAGGGTCCCAAAACTTTTAGAGCCACATTTTTATATAACAGATATATTGCCAGCATTTTAAATAAATTAAAATTTTCCTGGTGAGATTAAGTCTAGTTCTAGCACAGTGAGGTTGAAACTCTTTATGAGCCATCTGTACGTGCATTTCTGCATGTGTGAGCATGTATGATTTTGTATTTGTACAGCATCCGTATAACCCCTGCTTGTCACAATACGAATATGAACCACAAAATAGACAGTCACCTGAAAATGAAACTTTGGGAGCATCGTGTTAAGTTTCCTGTTGTAATGCAGCTGTGTTTGAGAAGTGCTGATAGATTTGCTTCAATTTCTACGTTAGGACAGAGCAAAAGAACCGGTTCACGCTCACAGCAATGCTGAGATGAGAAATTTCATTCATTTTAATGACAAGATTCGAAGAAATGCAAATAAAAAGGAAAGAATAGCCAAAAACGTTACAACCGCTTCACCATGAAAAACAAACCCTGTCGTTATGACATAAAGTCAAATATTTATTTTTTGGCATGTGGCATGTTAATGTGCTGAATGTGTGGGCATGCAGGTGCTGGACTCTGTGTGTGTGTGTAGCACTTGAACTGGAACCTGTCTCCACAGCTTCACCTCCACACAGCTTCTGTGGTCATAAGAGATGACTTCTTCAGCAGGAAACAGAGCAGGTGTTCCAATTAGCCGTTCTCCTTCAGAACAGAATAAACAAACGCACAACTCTCACGATTAATAAAAGTTGGTGGCCTAAAACTTTCCACTATAAAAATCCTCAGGGCGTGTTCTCAGCGTTTTTCCTTTTCTGTCTCAGGTGCAGTTTTGAGAGTAAGACATGGCCATTATGACCTTGCAAAATGCTAAATTAATTGAAAAACATTTACTGCAACAATAATATGCGTGATATTCTCATGTTATGTGTACAGTGTGAGTGACTTATCAAAACAGTAAACATTTACCCTGTATATCACAGTATATGTTTGTTAAATAGTTTTTTAACAATTTAAGCCAGGAATCAATGTTAGCTCTGGATGGTTAATGGAGTTCTTTTTTATTAACATTCATTAAATTATGTCTCTGATGGCTCTCCTAAAATTTCTTAAAATAAAAATAGACAGATGAAGGCACTGACAGGATATAAGACTGTAGTCTGTTAGTCATTTGAGTCTAAAACCATATCTGGATGTCTGGCTTGTATTTTGTTTCTGTAAGATGTCCCTAACATTGCCTGTCACAAGCCAGTGTTATAGATTTACAAGCTGATTTACAGTCTGTTCTCAATCATTTTTAAGTGTGAATGTTGAAGCTTTAGCAGAGCATTCGCTGTGTTTTAGCTGATTCTTTATGTTGAAATGTTCATACCAGGATCAATTATTAATATGCTATTAGCACATTTATATAATATATTTGCATATGCATGCATGCTATAAATGCATATGCCTGAGTGTGTATGTACACTCATTTATGTGTCTGTGCATCTGTGTGTGTGTACAATGTGCATGTATACTTAAGGATGTATAGGAATGAATTAGACTGTTGTGTGTGTGTGTGTGTGTGTGTGTGTGTGTGTGTGTGTGTGTGTGTGGAGCGTTCCTCTTTGCAGGTCATTGTTATTAAACAAGACTGTGGATATGCTCTGACAGGTGGATTATGAGCCGATTATTTATGCGGCTCTTTTAATTAAAAGAAAAACTGCCTATTACTCTTCTCCTGCTTGCTCGTTAATATCCGCCACAAGATTTGGATGTTGATGATGATCAGTAATTAAAAAAGAAAGGAGGCAGTTTTATGGCCAAGTTTAGGAAACATCAGGAAATTATTTTTGTAGATGACAGACCCACACATACACACAGACACACGTAGTCTTGTTGTAATATGGTCTGAAATAATTAGGAGACTAAACTATATTGTTCTTGAGATTGTACCTGGGCAAATTAAATAATTGAAAAAAATATTCCAAATAAGCCTGTGAACTTTTTAAGAATGAAACCATGTTGTAACAGTTGGTAAACAAACACACACAAATCAAACACTGTTTACTGTGTACACTGCAGAAATGAGCAATATATGCTGAATTGCTAAACATTAGCTCATTTTAAGGTTGTTTTAAGGTATTAGTGAGCTTGACAAAAACATCACATGCACAAACAACCAAGACTATATATAAGATGCACTAAATGTATTAAATGTATTAAACCATTGTGTATTAAATCAAGCAATACAATTAAATAAAGCTACATTTTTATATCATCTGAAGACAAGTGATTAACGCTACAGTATATGTTGCTATGGTGTTGTTAAGTTGTTCTGTGGTATGTGGGTGCTTACTAGCCTAAGTGGGAGGAGCTACACATCAAGGTTTAACACTAAAGGTTAAGGGTTATTATTATCCATAAGTATGAGCAATAGTGATGCTTGCCTGAGCAAATACCGCTAATAATTGTAATGACAGAGTAGATTTGTCCTTAAATCTACTTTTTTTGCAGTAGATTTGCAACTGTTTTTGAGCTTTAATGAGTGTGAATCATTAAATGTTCTTACACCATTACAGAGAAAATAGCTATTTGTCACCACAAGAGCAAGAACAACAATCATCAACATCATGCACAAGAGCTAAGCATCTGAAATTTCACACAGCTGAGACGATTTATGAGAGAGGTGCAGTTTACAAAAACCTGTTTGTCTCTCGTAAGCTTTGACAGCTGCACAAACGTTGCCCGTGCTCTTTATTAAAGACTATTTATATAACACCATTCAACTGTTTGAACGCTTTCTTTTTTCGACTACAAGAATGGCCCATTGTTTACATCTGTGTTTATTTTGCGTACCCAGCCTCTGAAAACACACACAAACACAAGTCCGCACCCACACACCTGTGTCTTTGACTAACAGCCTCTTCCTCACAGTAAGATGTGGGCTATGCCGAATCCAAGCTTTACCAGCTCTTGATTCCTGATAGACCAAATGCCTGTCACCTGTAATAGAATGTGTGTATCTGTGAGTTGGGGCAAATGACTTTGACCTCAACGTTGCACACCAGGATTGCTGGTCAGTTGATCACACTCTGGATATGGTTTGACCCATACTCACGCTCACATACAGTTCTCAATTCTTGTATAATTGTCCTGTATAATTGTGTGTGCCTGCAAATATGACTCAGACAACATGAAATTTTAGAGTCCATGATCAAGACACCCTTGGGTGTGTTGCTTGACTAAGCTCTCTAATCCCAGTATTAGGCTGGTAAATGCTGACGGTAATCCTGCTCTGTTTAATATATCTTCCTTATGAATGGCTCTTTAGATTCACTGCTGTAACTGTGAGTATGTAAGTGTTTCACCAAATAGGATACAGTGACACAACCAGGAAACCCAACCCCCTCACAAAACCTACCAATTATTTCTGTTTACATTTATTCAATAATATTAACTTTTCCCATGTTGACAAATGACTTGGTGATGCATGTGCTACAGCCCGAATTTTCCCTTTACCAAGAAGTGTGATTATATGTCCACTTGTTATACAACATTTATTTTCAGAAACAGAATAAACTTTTCATTAAATATTAAATAGTAGAGCTTGTGGCTCTAGATTTTTTGGTATTTGAGGACAACTTTCCATGCACTGACATCTCCAACCAAATATTTCCATCTTAAAATTTTATCACAGGCCTAACGGTAATTCTGCTTATTTATATATATCTTATTCTGGCCAATAACCTCCCACTTAGACTGAAAGAAACCATGTGACCAACATAAAAATTGATCAACCACAATTCGTGTTGTTTTACTGGCGGGTATCAATGATAGAACAATAATAGACTTGATAATATAGACGTGAATGTCATTGTGGCAGCCTTGTATCAGATCGTATCTTAAGATTTCAGCCAGCTCTTGCCATGCTTTGTGCAATGTGCATCTGATGGTCTGTAGGCGTGCCGAATAAATCTTATTTATGAAAATTGAAAAATTCTTCCGAAAAATATGAAATTCTTCTCTCTAGACTGTTTCTACACTAAGGGTAATGCTGCATGTGAGCAGTGGTTAACATTGCTTTGCTTATCTCAGCCTATCGAATAAATGCTGAGTCACATCATTGGTGCTAATGGCTTTTATTCTCTCTAAACGGGCAAGAGGTAGAGGCCGAGTGAGATCCCGGCCTGAGCATCAGCACCAGGTGTTTCTGTGTTCTGCTATAAATCTCTCTGGGCTCTGCTCCACCACAGGTGTAGATGGGGAAAGATTACTCTCCCCGACACAGCAGTCAAGCCCACACTAAAACTGCCCGTTTAACAGGAGAACTGAGAACTGGTGTGTAAGTGTGTGCGTGTTCATGTACGTGAAAGGAATGAAGGATCAGCACACAATCCAGCTTACATTCTTCCACGGATGTTGCTAGTGAACCCTGGTTGTAATTGGAGATATGAGTGTTCAAAGATCAAAATAAGCCTCTGTGTGTGAAGCTCTTTGTCTTTAAATGTACCCCTGTGCTATATGCAAACTTTGGTATCTTTAGCTTTCTTGTTATTGTCTGTTATTCCTTCTCTGGTGATGTATAAACCCAGCAGTTCCTTTGTAGTTTTCACTTAGATTTTACATTAGCCATCAAGTGGTGACCAAACACAGCGACAAAAGTATTACTTGTACAAATATAAACAAACATGACCTTTAAAACCAAAAAGTAAATTAGCTTTAAATTACCACGAGGTACAAATGCCCGACAATATGGAAAATTAATGACATTATATAGGTTAAATAGAAAAACTGACAATTTTGTAAATTTTTTGTACAACATTTTGTACAACAGCATCAACACCAGCAGTAGTGTGATTTACCAAGCAAACACATGGAACAAACCCTGGGCCAAATATTATATTAGTATTAGTTATATCTCCAAGTAACAAAAACATCTGAGACAAAATAAGAGACAGATTGGAAGCATCAACAATAATAGAAATAGGAGGAATTTTCTCTATTTAAAAATGTATAACCCTATTTTTTTTGCTAACTTTGTTAATAGCATGTTTAATCAGTTAATCAGTAAGACCCCTGTGACTCATTTAGGGCTTATGACCCGCCAATTGAAAATCACCCATCTAACCTGTGCTGCAGGAGTATAGGAACAAAAATGGACAGACACACTGTAAACCTTATCAACTCATGAATATTAATTAGATGACATTACATCCACCCTGTGGGTATGGATATAATAGATATATAATGGTTGCTACACTCCTGCTCAGGTGTTAAATCTTTGAAGCCCTTTACTGCCAACAGACCTCCACAGCTCACCAGTCATATATAAGCAGCATTGGGCTTTGATGTGCTGGATGTGCTGAGCTGTGTGTCAAGAGCTCTTATACTGGCAGGATAATATAGAGAAAGCCATCAACAGATGAGAGACCTTGTGTGCACGAATAGAGAGAGAGAAAGAGACATTGTCTCCAAAACCATGCAGACACACCCAGCATTGTGTTGTAATGGATGTAATTAAATGTAATGAATAAAATCTGCATGCTCATAAACAACACAATAACTTTTTTATATTTGGAGATTATGCAGAATAAAAAGCTCTCAGTCTGAGCTCTGCCCCTCACTGCACTTCCCTGAGCTGTCTTTATTTATCTCAGTTAGGGTTATAATCCTTTTAAATGATGCTTTATGAAAGAAACGATAATCACCTCTGCATAATATTGTATTTAAATAGACATTAGACACCCATGTTTCATACAATCATGCCAATGAGGGAATAATCTTCAGTAAGTGGCATTAAAGCTTGTGTTGTTCACTATCAATCAAAATGATGACGTTTTTTCCAGTGTAAATTTTTTTATATTTTTAACAGTAAAGTGTTTTTTCTTAATTTGTTTGTAGATGTAAAACTATACTTTGTCCAGATTTAGCAAACTAATAGATAGATTTATGAATTTTAACCATTGTTGAGTTTTGTATGCTGAGTGTTGATATCTGTGCACACGTGGTTGACTCATTTTAACCAGTCTTCTAAAACTGAGAAAAAATAAAAGTTTCATATATTAAAAATGTGCTGGGTATGAGGACACTGTATAGTCTCTACATTTACATTTACATTTACATTTAGTCATTTAGCTGACGCTTTTATCCAAAGCGACTTACAAATGAGGAAAGGAAGCAACTTCGATTACAATAAGAGA
>JAZGTJ010018994.1:0-11139 GCA_036877575.1 Botia almorhae | reverse complement strand
CGCTGAAACGCTGGCGAATGCTGGCGAACACCGCAAAGATGTGAGCGAGTGTAAAACACACACTCGGCTCCGAAGCAAGAAGCTGAATGAAAGCGTGCGCTGCTGGCTTTTATACACACGCGCCAAGCGCTCGTGTGCCGGTGCGCAGCGCTTGCCCAAATGCTCATTGGCTCTCTCCTCTCGGGCCGATGCTCATTGGCGCGTTTTTTCTTACGCAAAGATGATAGGGCTCTCAAGCAAGACCCCATACGTCAGTCACTTGACGTAACGTCGAACGTGACTGACTGAAAGGGAACTTCTGTTTTATCTGAATTTAATAGTAGAAAGTTGCTAGTCATCCAAGTTTTGACATTGACTATGCATTCTGTTAGATTGGTGAATTGAGTGTGTCTCGTTGGGCCTCATTAAATGTCTCTTAGTGCAAGACACAAGTCCTTCACTACCTAATCAATGTTTCCTCTAGAAAAATTATTCATTTAGGGTAACAGTCTTTCACAAGACACATCATATTTTACTTTACATTTGCTTTTGTTCACACTTGTTTAAATACATTTGACTATTATTTAATTCAACTGCTCCCAATGATTGATTAAGCAAGTCTTGAGTCTCACCTGGATTAATTATCTGTGTGCGTCTGAAAAGTACTCTATGTACTTTTTCGTAAGTTTTGTGGTACAGCTCCATCTCTACCCAAAGTACAGCTATTTATTAAGACACTGGTATCACAGTTGAAGAACCTCAATGACTAATTTGAGTCAATGACTTTTACACTTCAAGTAATTAGATATTTTTCAAATTATTCATTTATTGAAGCAGTAGTTTAAAGAAGAACAAAGTAAATCGTTGAGCATGATAACTGCATCTTCATACCTTTAAAACACATGAGATTTGGTTTGGGTAACGCATCTGTCTTACCTTCTAATGTTGATGCAAGTCTCCTTTCATTCTACTCCAATGAAAGACCAAAGGTGAAAGCAAAAGAGAATATATATTTGACAGTACTCAGAGAGCAATCAGAACTCTCTGAGATAAAGATTAAAAACATGAAAAAGTGTTTGTCTGAATGAGATCACTACATTTTGTGGTAACGATCCATGCTACCTTTAAATCAGGAACATTCTAAGAGCTGAAAACACAGCAAAAATGTGTCTTGGTTGCCCTGGAAGAGCATGTTCTGAACATTGACAAAATCAAATCAAATCACTTTTATTGTCACATCCCCACAGCACTTGTGCCTAGGTGAGTGAAAATTCTAAGGAGGTTTGATCTACCTCCAGACAGGTTTGATCTACCTCCAGACAGTGCAGATACAATTAACATTTAGACAGGTAGACAGGTTTGTACGGAGACAATGTGCAATATAAACATACATACATACATACATACATGTTTACAAGTTAAAGAAATGTGCAAAAGAGGTATTATACATGACACCCCATTCACTTCAAAAAAGAAACATGTATAACATAAACACATATAACATAAGTTGCAAATTTTCTTGTATGCTATAGTCACATTCTTAGTCATTTGTAAACCTGAATTTAAACAAGATATCGGCGTTCTTAAGAGCTCTTAAATGCAATTACATTTCGCTGCTTACTTGTATTTTAGAGGAATTACATGATCCAGCAATTTATCTGGAAATAAAATGTATCAACCACACACATAGAAATCTAAAACTAGTTTTCAAATACATACACCGGACTTTTTATTATAGCCAGAGTGGCTACTACTATTATTATGCTCAGTTTCTTTGTATCAGAAAATATAATGTATTTAATACCTACATTGAGTCAAAAACACATGACAATGTTGACAAATAGATAAAACATACCCAGTTGATTTATTTCTTGAATTTTATGGATAATGTGGTTTGATCTACCTGGAGTGTTACACAAAACAGTTAAACATCATTTTAAATACCATTGTATTTTTTATGTATATTCTTACCAATATAAAATATACAAAATAAATACATACTGTTAGGCTGGAAAGCCATTATCCACTGAGCTTTTTGAGTTTCTCTAAACCGCTGTTGAGATGTGTAAAGAATAAAAAGGCTTCTAGAGAGAGAGACATGGGGGTGGGGGAATTAACCGCAGTTCTAAATGTAAAAACTTTAATAATTAATAATTATTTAAGAAAAGAGAACAAAGGATGGGAAACAGGTCTCTGCTCTGCAAACTCAACCTGCAAACCCCATGATTGAAGCCGGCTCAGTGGACACAGGACCTAAACCAGCATGTTTCACCCCCCCCCCCCCCAAAAAAAACACACAAACTGTGTATGTCACTGCTTGTAATGTGGGGGGAGGGACAAGGTGACATGCACTTTCTAAACTCCTGATTGTTTTACATCATCTATCTCTCCATGTAGGGCCAGACAGCAGCCAACTACTGTCACTAATTCACACAGACAGACAAACAGGTGTCCTAAAGACAAATAAGCTTATGAGGTTTAATGCAGGCACCTTGTATGCTTGCAGGCACCAGTGCTACATAAACAGGCACATGATTTCACATGTTTAACCACCAGGCACACATAAAATGCTCCTCACAGCATTGAAAGCAAACTGAAGTACAGCTACTGTACACACACACACATTAATAAGACACATTATACAATATACATTATATACATTTACATTTAGTCATTTAGCTGACGCTTTTATCCAAAGCAACTTACAAATGAGGACAAGGAAGCAACTTCAATCACAATAAGAGGCAACAATGAATAAGTGGTAAAACAATGAAAAGATAAAACTTATCACTTTGCTGGCAAGGCTTTCTGATTAGATTTAAAGTCATCCTTTTCTGTTCTGTTTCAAGTTGTTTGTACCACCTACAACTCAGCATATCCTTCCAATGGATTCTATTAGAAGCAAATAACTTAAAATTGATTTTGAACAATAATGCAGCCTGATTTATATCAAGAGTCAGAAAGAGAAAATAAATGGTCATAGAAAATATATTGTTTTTGTTGTATTGTGGCACATAGAATTTATAAAGTTATAAAGTTTATTAAATGAGAAATGTATGATATGACCCCCTTATAACTTATCTTCTATCTTCTTTTTCCATTTAGGTAAATGTGTGCAAAACAGAGAGAGCCCCCTAAAGAAGTTCACCCAGTCCGGTTCTGTCCCATCAGGGGATGGCCCAGGTCGAGAATGGACACCCAGAGGATTATGACAGGTGCAGTCCGATATTGATAATTATTTAATGTCATATGAGAACACTGGGCAACGTGAACGTTTGAATGTCTTGACATTAAGTGTATAGGATATGAGATCATTAAAACACCACTAAAGAAGTAAATAGCACAAGCAAACAATGCCATTTCCCTTAACAACCAGCTGTATCATGAGGTACAGATTTTATATTATGCACAAAACTCTCTTCAAGTAATTTCCTGAAAATATGATGTTCTGAACTTACAAAAATAGCGAATATGCAAATCTAAAAAATGTTTATATATTATGTGCCCCTTCAGAAACATGACAATGGCCTAGTTTTTTATTTGGGAACTGACACTAAGGAGCTAAAAACATGTTTTTTGTATCATAGCTCTGTGATGGTAGAGGACAGTCAGGATGATATGGACAGTAGTAGCCTGACTCCTGGCTCAACTCGAAGAGTCTGCATCCAGCGCCACCCCGGCCACAGCTTCGGTTTTATCGCAGGCAGTGAACATCCTGTCGTTGTACGCTCTGTCTCTCCGGGTAGGGCATGTGTCTGCTGGAGCTTTGGGCCAGACGGCTGTTGTCTACTGGTTCAAAATCTCAGGGGCACTAGACAATCAGCTTCATCTCTTTTAAAATCTACTGGCCTCTTTAGATTTTGTATAGACCAAACTTTAGACACATGAGAATTCAGATATTTTGGTCAAATGTGATGGTCCAGTAGGATAAATATTCCCTTTCAGTCAGTCACATTCGATGTTGTCATGAACTGACGTATGGTGTTTTGCTTGAGAGACCCATCACCTTCTAGTAGAAAAAACGTGCCAATGAACATTGGCCCAAGAGGAAAGAGCCAATGAGCATTGGGCAAAGGAGTTGCAGGCCGTTGCAGGCTGCGTACCTCGGCAGACTGGTCTTTACAAAAAAGCAAATTTCACGCTAAAGAACTCCACAGATGTTGCTCATCTTTTTTAAGATGTCCTTCCATCCGTGTATTTCTGTATTTCTTCCTGACCTCATCTGATGGCCATGATCGCTGTGTCACATGCCTGGGCAAGAAGCATGCTGAGACAGCCTTCACAGTCAGGTTGTGCTCTCACTGTGAGAGCATGCCCATCTCGACACTGCGGTCATGGCTCTCTCTCATCTCGGGAGGTGCAGTCCCCGCAGACCTCACAGTCCTCTGCTGTGTAGGGGTCCGAGCTGCCAGGTGATAGTGCTGCTCCCCCCGCGGGACCCATTATGAGGATCGGAGAGCAGGCTGCTCTCCTCTGAGCAGGAGGACGATGCGGGACTCCCCCCTTCGGGGCGGGTTGTTCTCGCGGAGTCTCACTCCGAGCTGATGAAGCTGACGACCATGGACTGGAGTGGAATCCTCCGCCCAGTCAAGAGTGCTCGCGGCTGGATGATTGGTTCTTTGGGGCTGCTCAGGAAACCCAACCTCGTCAACCCAACCTCAGTGCATCTAGAGGTTTAGAAGTCATTAAAGGCATCTTTTTCTGCCCGAAGTCGCTTCCTCTCCACTCTCACTATCCTCAATAGGGGGCCTGCCTTACAGCGCCGCTGGACAGGCGGCCTCCGCCCTGCATGCCATGGGCATCCTGCAGGTTCACCAGACCAAGGCGCTCAAGCAGCTCCACAAGGGTAGTTCTGAGCTGGGGTTGATACAGGAGCTGTACACAGTGACTGACCTCGTCCTTCGGCGACGAAAGTTACGGCATGGGCCCTCGGTGAGATGATGTCCACCTTGGTGGTCCAGGAACACCATCTTTGGCTAAACCTTGCAGAGATATTGGACACTGACAAGGTTTTTAGATCTAGATACAGGAAGCTGACACCTGCTCCTCAGGTCCCTGACAAGCCCTCCAAGAGGACGACTAAGCAACCCTGAGTTGTGTGGCCCGGAGTGCTCATTTTCAGGAGGTGGTGACAGCACCACTCCTTCCCCCGGTGGAGGGCCGGGTGGAGAATTTTTTGCTTCCTTTTGTTCCACCGGCAGACAACTGTAGTACCCATATTCTCAATGAAACAGCAGTTTCCTCGCACTCTGGGCCAAACTGGACGCTGCCCAACAGTGAGAGATGCATTGTTTCCTCATTGTTTTCTCACTCCCGAGCTTGTCCTTTTACTTTGCCAAGACAGTTGAGGCTGCATTCGGCGGACGCATTGCCTCCCTGTGGCTCAGTCCCCTCTCCGGCTCAAGCCTGGCCCTGGGACCTCTCCAGGCACATCTCTCGCCCCCTGGTGCCGCTTGTATGGGGGGCCTGGTTAGCGCTCCCCAGCCCGTCTCGTTGGCTTCTGAGAATGATCAGACTCGGCTACACGATTCAGATCACCAGGCGCCCGTCCAGGTTCAAAGGCATCCTCTTTACCTCAGTAGTGGACAGCAAAGCTTTGGTCCTGCAAGCGTAGATTGTGGTCCTCTTGCTGAAGAACGCAATAGAGCCTGTCCCTCCAGCCGATATGAAGTGTGGGTTTTACAGCCTGTACAGTGCCCAAAAAAGGAGGTGGCCTGCAGCCAATCTTTGACCTGCATGTCTTAAATCAGTCCCTGCACAAGCTACCCTTCAAGATGCTCACGCAGAAATGCATTATTTTGTGTGTGCGCCCCAACTATTGGTTTGCAGCGATCAACCTGAAGGATGCGTACTTCCACATCTTGATTTTGCCTCGACACAGGCCGTTCCTTCGGTTTGCGTTTGAGGGTCGCGTATCAGTACAAGGTCCTCCCATTTGCACTGTTCCTGTCCCCCTGCATCTTTACCAAAGTCACGGAGGCTGCCCTTGCCCCACTATGGAAAGTGGGCATTCGCATTCTCAACTCTCATCTCGACGACTGGCTTATCTGGCAAACTCTTGAGAGCAGTTGTGCGAACACAGGGACCTGGTGCTCCGGCACCTCAGCCACCTGGGGCTTCAGGTCAACTGGAAAAAGAGCAAAAGAATTGTCCACAGAGGACGCAGACCCAACCCTTTTTTTGCTGTGTCCTGTTCACACCATGTGCATTTATGTGGACCGTACTTGGAGCTTCAGAAGCCCCAATCAGCTCTTTGTCTGCATCAGCGGGTGGCAGAAGGGAAAGGCCCTCTCCAAACAGAGGTTGGGCCACTTGGATGGTGGATGCCCCCAGTGTGTATTTGTGTGTATTCTCCATGATACGGTTTCCCTGTCGGTGAACCTGTGTCTTTCCCTTGGTGCTTTACCGCTGCCAGTCTTTGTCAACATTGGTGCCGTCCAAGTAGGTAGGACCTGCACAGAGACCTCATCTCCACACGTTACCTTTTAGCGGGGTGTGGTCTCCGCAGTGCTCTTTCCCTGGAATGGTGATTTTCATGGCTATACCAAGAGAGGCAAGAGACAAGTGCACTGAGGTGCCCTCTCCTGGGGAGACAGGAATAATCATCACAACCTCTTCGTGTCCAGACTCCGCACCCGGTTGGGCTGTGACGGTCTGCCTGCGCGGAGCACTGGGTAGGTTACGGAGGCAGGGAAGCTGTCATACAGAGGCACACCTCGCCTGCCCGTACTAGCATTCCTAGGCTGTTGCGTGAGTCAGCTTGCGGCGTTTTCCACAGGGACCCCATATGTCATCTTGTTGACGTAACGTCGAATGTGACTGACTGAAAGGGAATGTCTCGGTTATGTATGTAACCCTCGATCCCTGAAAAGAGGGAAAGAAGATGTTATGTTGCTCTTGCCGCAAACCTAATTCACTGCTGATTGATTGAGACACATCTCGGCTCATCAGCATAATCCTGAATAATCCTGCCCAATGCTCATTGGCTCTTTCCTCTCAGGCCAGTGTTCATTGGCACGTTTTTTCTACTACTCAAAGGTGATAGGGCTCTCAAGCAATACCCCATATGTCAGTTCGTTGACGTAACATCTCCGTTCCCTCTTTTAGGGAACAAGGGTTACATACATAATCGAAATGTTTTAAACCATTGCAGGAACAGGTTATGAATGCCTAGGATAGTGGTTCCCAACCTGGGATCCAATTCCCCCAGGGGGGAGTAGGAGCTTGTATGTTTTTGAGGTCAAATGTGGATACAAAAATCCTTTCATAAGTAAGTTCTAGGAATACTCCAAATGATTAGCCACTTACTGCAACCAGCTTCCTTTGATTTGATCACATTTTACAACACAAGAAAATGCAAACATGCATACGAATATGAAAAGTTCAGCAGCTGCGGCATCTCAGTCTCCATTCTCAGTTAGAATACAATAATAATGTGGTTACAAAAATACTTAATTACAAAACTACTTTATTACAAAAACGCCCACAATCGCCAATAAAACTAGCTCCTGTAGGTCTGTGCACATGTTGCTCTCCTCTGAACTGTTCCCTCACACCTCATACAGTCAAAGGGTTGCCAGATATCACAAAAAAACAACCAGGACTTAAAATTAAAATAACCCAGTTATTGTGATTTGGGTTGGATATTATTCTCAAATTAAGCCTTTTAAAAAATGCTATATAAAAAGACATGGCAAAATTGCACCAGGATAACAAATATAAGAAAATATGTTTGTCTTTGTGATATGTCCTCGTGCTTTGTTGTGTTTTGAGCACATGGTTTTTGTTTTGACAGTTTATCATATGCTCATCTGTCATTGTCTTGTCTTCCCCGCCCTCTCATTTCCTTATCAGCCGCTCCCTCATGTTTCCTCATTCTCCACACCTGTTCTCCCTCATTAATTTCCCTTAATAGTCTTCTCGTGTTTGCTGTTTTGTGTCGGATTGTTTTGACTCTTCACTGGTCCTGACCGCTAGTCTTGACTAGTTTTGGCTGATGCATTTAGACTCACAGCATTTAGACTTCTGACTTGTTTTTGTGTCTTGTCATTTAACTTTTTTCCACCAGTTTTTGTATTCCCTGTCACCAGAATTTTTCTCCTGCCCTGCTCTTCTCCCTTCTGGTTTTCACACTGCCATCTTTCACCAACTGGATTCCAGTCATTTGCCTGTCTGCTAGCTTGCTGTACTTTAACCTGATCTCCAGTCTTCTGGCAGTCTTTTGGTGTGCTGATCTTCTACTGGATTCCAGTCACCTGTCTGTCTCTGGGCGTGCTGGACTCTACCTTAGCCAGTCATCTGCGTGCAAGACTTCTATTATTAATGCTTGGACTATTGCATGTTGTTGAATTGATCTTTTTGTTAATAAATTACTAACCTGCAATTGAATCTCCATTTGGTTTCTGTCCAGATCCTGACAGAAAATGTATTCATCAGGTTCAGATCCTGTATGTTCCACTCTGGCTCAGCAAGGCATTGTTTTGGGATAGCACGCCTCACAGATAAACTCCAACTCATGTGAGGTTGAGTAACTATCTTCCAGAATGGCCGAATTCCTCTCTTGCATCGAAGAATTGCAGCATGGCGCTGTGGTGGGCCAACCGGTCTCTTCCTCCACTTGCACTTGCAAGATTACATCTCACCCCTCTTGTGACTGGCATGAGGGGGCTCTGTTTTCTTGTATCCTTGATGGGTTGGAGAAGAACATCCTGGATGATAATACTACTTGTGAGCTGCCAAGATATTGGAAGATCTTGTAAGTTTGGTTCTTCGCATTAAGAGTCACCTTCTACGTCGTTGTCAATGCAGGGCAGTTCGTTCATCCTGGGTGTCGAAGGGGTACCATCTCACCCAGCTCCATCCTCACCTGCGGTACCTCCTCCCACAGACCCAGTACTCAGCGGTTCCTTTATCCTCTTCTGTGCCTGCTTGGTCCTTGGCTGGTTGTCCCTTTACTACTATCACCCACGTGCAGCCCCTGTAAGTCTTGTGGTCTCTGGCAATCACCGTGAGGAGTGAGTGCTGTATCAAGTCCCTAAGTGTGCCCATTATCTTGGGTCACCTGTGGTTGGTGCAGCGTAACCCTCACGTGGATTGGCTTAAACCTTCTGTGTTAGCTTGAAGTCTGTCTTGTCTTGAGTCTTGTCTGGGTGCTGCCTCATCT
Source organism: Botia almorhae (assembly GCA_036877575.1). NCBI lineage: Eukaryota > Metazoa > Chordata > Actinopteri > Cypriniformes > Botiidae > Botia > Botia almorhae. The sequence goes on along the minus strand of JAZGTJ010018994.1, from coordinate 1,997 downwards.
CCTGGCTCGGTTTCTTTTGTTTTTCAGGTTAAGGCAGCAGATCCTACCAGGGTCTCTGAGTACCACAACCTTTGTTTGGTTTTCAGTAAGTCCTTAGCTACGTTGTTACCTCCTCACCATTTCTGTGACTGTGCCATATACCTTCTCCCTGGCACTTCTCAGACTAAGGGTCGATTATATTCCCTGTCTGGTCCAGAAAGAGTGGCTATGGACAAATATATCCATGAATCCTTAGAAGCCGATCTCATCTGGTGCTCCTGCAGGGTGTTAGGGTCTTCACAAAAGTAGACCTCTGCAACGCTTATCATCTCATTTGGGATGAGTGAAAGACAGCCTTTAACACTGTTTTGAAACACTGTTTTGAAATGTCCAATGTCACTATGGGACATTTTGAATATTTGGTCCTTCCATTTGGTCTGACCAACACTCCTGCTGTCTTCCACAACCACATTAATGATGTGCTGAGAGAAATGTTAGATATGTTTTACCTACATGACATTCTCATTTTCCTTTTCTCCCCAGGAACACACTCAGTACATAAGGAGGATCTTACAATAGCCTCTATAAAACCAGTTGTTAAGGCGGAAGTGAGAGTTCCACGCCAAGACAGTTACATTTCTAGGACATGTCATTTTAGCTGAGGAGATCAAAGCTGATCCCGCTATGGTAAGGGCCATCGCAGAGTGGCCAACCCCCGAAATTTGCAAGGCTCTGCAGCGCTTCCTGGGTTTTGCTAACTCTCACAGGCATCAGGCATTTTAAATTTCTGCACCCCTTACTGCTTTGAACTCCTCTAAGGTATCATTCAAATAGAATTTATTTTTTATTTTTTGAGGTCAATGCTTTTGATTTTGGGGTAGGCATGGTCCTGTCTCAGCATTCCTCCAAGGGTGGTAAAGTGCACCCTTGTGCCTATTTCTCCAGTTGGTTGAGTCCCGCGGATCTGCTGGCAGTCAGGTTGGCTTTGGATGAGTGGTGTCACTGGTTGGAGGGATCAGACCTTCTTGTTCTGCATGGACCACAAAATGTCTGCTCAGACAAGAGATTAAACTCTCACCAGGCCAGATGTGCACTCTTCGGCAGGTTTAACTTCACCCTCTTGTGCCAGTCAGCCTGAAACCTGAATGCCAAAACTAATGCTCTCTCCCGCGTTTTTGAGACTCCTGGGGAGGAGATGCTAGTAGAGCCCCCCCTTCACAAGGGGGTAGTGGTTGGCTCTCTAACCTGGGAGCCAACGCTCCCTGCATAAGAACCAGAGGCTGTGGTATTGTCATGATCCTGGTCTGATCAGCCCAGGATTGTTTGTCTTTGTAATATGTCTGCATGATTTGTGTTTTGAGCACATGGTTTTTGTTCTAACAGTTTGCCATGTGCTTATCTGTCATTGTCTCATCTTCCTTGCCCTTTCGTTTTGTCATCAGCTCCTCCCCCTTGTTTCCTCATTCCCCACACTTGTTCTCCCTCGTTAATATACCTTTATAGTCTCCTCGTGTTTGCTGTCTTGTGTTGGATCCTTTCACCTTGCCACCCTTCCTGACCTGTAGTTTTGTCTGACGTTAGCGTTTAGACTCCTGGCTTGTTTATGTGTCTTTTTGTATTGCCGTTCCTGTCACCAGAGTTTCCCTCAGTGTCCACCATCTCCTCGCTCTTTCCGGTTTTCCCAGATTTCCCTCCTACCCAGCCACCTATTCAATTCAATTCAATTCAACTTTATTTGTATAGCGCTTTTCACAAAAGGACATTGTTACAAAGCAGCTTTACATGTATGATAAATGTACACAGCACACAAAGACAGACATACAGACAAACACACAGACAGACAGACACACAGACAAAGAGAAACAGATAGGAGAAACAAGTGCATGTTATATAATCAATTAAGGGTTATGAGTATATAGTTTGAGAAGAATTTAATAATATGTGCAGAATTAAAACTGATTACAGCAGCCTCCTGATGGGCAGTACAAGGGCAGATGAGCTGCAGCCAACGGTGGCGA
>JAZGTJ010018993.1:0-11140 GCA_036877575.1 Botia almorhae | reverse complement strand
TCTGATCGTGATTTGAACAGTGTGCAGAACGGCTGTAATCAAGCATGTCTGTGTTCAGCCGGCTAACTCTAATAGCTCCTTTAATTATACCCATTTAACTGGGAGGCAATTACTTCTCCGCCCAAAGGGCCTGTTAGTGTCGGATATCTGTTTATTAAATAATTGAAGTATACACAGAATGACATATAACCTGATTGACAGACTGACATACAAGCGAACAGATAAGACAGACAGACAAGCAGGCCGACAGACAGACTTTTCGCTGCACTAACTTCGCTTTTGCTTTTTTTTATTTTAACATGATCACACACACTGCAAAGTCTCTGAACCCAGAGGACATGAATACGCACAGCTGAGATAATATTGTATAAAAAAATCTGCCATTTGATCATAATCTCATCTTCCCCACACGAGTCAGGTTTTGTGATTGAAACCAGCTCTGGCAGGTTCAGTATGTTGGACCTAGAGGAAATCTGTGAGCAGCAGAGACCAAAACCTCTGCAAAACCTTCACGCCATCCCATAATGCCAAATCAAAGAACTGCTACAACTATTCTCAACACTAACGTCTCTTTCCCTGCTTCACTGCTTCAAACAGATTAGTTCCCGGGTGATTTTAGGGGACGTATGAAGCCAGTTTGAAGCCATTGAAGACTAATCACAGATGTGCAGTAGCTGCAGTATGAGTGTACTTTTGGGGTTACTGTATGTCACTTGAAGCCCTCCCAAATTTAGTCCCAAAGTTAACAGCATTCTATAGATTGACAACGTATGATTTAACATTAAAATCTATCTCACTGAAATTAAGAGGCCTAGCTAAACCTTTTAAATAAAGGGAGGTGTACACATGACTTGACCATGTGGTGTATTCATCATAGTGCTGAGAGTTGTATGTCTACAGCACAATATGTCATTTCCCTGATAACAGCCTGCAGGAGTTCACAGACGGTTAATGACTGTTTCAGCTCTGATGTTGGATTGAACAAAAGAGAATGAGACAAAACCCTCATCGTAATTCAAGCATCACTTTCATTTAGCCTCATTAACTTACGCAGCAGCCAAATCGAGCTCTGCGCAATTAAATAAGTATGGGAAAATACCACGACTTTTCCCCCTCAATGATCCCCGATGATAATCGAGTCTCATAAGGCGACTCGCACGGGGGGGGGGAGCTGTCGCCCGCAAGGTCGCAAGCCGGTGCGGAAAAGCGGAACCAATACGACTCTCTGAGTGGGCTGCGGTAAGTCAAGTTAATGATAGCAGGTGTCACCTGTAACTGTCTGCTGGTGGAAAAATATCAAACAGGAATCGCGGAAGTTACCTCAGAGAGAACATCCTGCCAAATCTCTTTAGCCAAACATCTGTCAGACAGATGCGTCAGAGCGAAGCCGGGGACCAGACGAGGGGGAGGCGAGAGAAGAACAGTGAGGTCTCGTTGCTGGCACAATCAAGCAAGATAAACGGCAGAATCTGTTGCTTTATTAAAGATCGTCTGCAGCAGCCAGTTCCTTTCCAGGAGGATTTCATTAGCTGCTACCGAGATTGGCCCAGGTGCCTCAGAGAAAGCCACGTGGTCTTAGTCTCATATCGAAAGAGACTCATATTCATTAAGCCTTGCCAAAACGGAAAAACGATTTTTTTTGCTGGGCTAATTACAGATAGTCCCATCTGGCAGCAGGAGATACCATAATTCAGACATAACCGAATTAACATTGTCATTGCATTTCTGGGTCCATGGCGTCAACATTTGGCTGTCTTTGGCCTTCTGTTTGCAGAGTAATAACAGACAAAGGCCAATGGTATGAAGTCCAAACAAAAAAAGATTAGTTCTGTCAACTGTACTGTAGAAGGTTTTAAAAGCTCCAACATTGGAACACTCACCCTGTTGTCGTTGATTTTCCTCAAACGCCGTCGCTTGGAAAACAAGGTCAAGAAAAATCAACAATACATCAAAACTGTTCCTATGTTGTAACTTTAGCCAAGAATTTGCAAAAATGTTCTTCAAGCATTTTATCGCCCAACATTTTGAGGCAACACCCTGGGATGATTTTGAACAGTACTGAAGGAGTTCCCATCTATGCCTGACTCTTATTGGCTGCTGTTAGTCATGTTTCAGTCCAGAAAAGAAAAAAAAAAATTATAAAAGTTTCATAGTGAAGAAAGTATTATGTTAGGACAATTCTATTTTGTCTACAAATGTTAGAAAAATGAAGCATCCACCTTCAGATCAAAAGTTGTTGTTTTACGACCACGAGAAACATTTCAGTCAGGTGACCCTAAACTCATGACCGGTACTATATGAGATAACTGCAAAGACGAGACAGACTTAGAAGATGGTACTAAGGGGCCAAAGGCTCCCTAAGAGTTCTGCTAAAGCATCAAAGACAAAAACACAAGCCCACAGTTGGAAAGTTATTAGTTTTCCCTAAAGGCTTGTCTGTACTTTAATATATTAACAGTTATGAAATAGGGAGAAAGGGAAATCCAAATCAGGAATGGTGACCTGAAGTCAAGTCTTATGAATAAGTCAACACCCATGACCTGAGGTGGATCAGCATGACAGTTAGAACATCTAATCATATGTTCTCCTCCATTTGCTCAACTCAGCAGCTGCCGTTACGGTCAGCGCGTGACCAATTTAAAACAAACTCAATTTGTAGACTAAATTTACAAAACTACATCCTCGTTGTGAGCATCTCTGTACGTTATTGATGGTTAGGTAGGCGGGGTTCTGAGGCTTACATCACCGCCCACAGCTCGTTCCTTGTTTCATTTACTTCTCTCTGTGTTTCTTTGATAAACAAGGAAACGATCGATTTCCAAACACGCTTTGGTGTGAACTGTCATGCTGTTGTATTCTGAGAGAAGGCTTTTCTTCGAAAGAAATCTAGGAAAATCGACCTCAGTAATTAAGACATTTGTTAAGAAATTCATGCATGAAATGTCAGTACTATCGTTTGGATATTACAAAACAAGTCCTGAGAAATCCCTCCTGGCTGTGACAGCTCTAGGCTATGTTAAAAAAGGCCCACCTAGCCAATCAAAAGCAATCTCTATCTGTGAATCACGTTGAGTGGGCGGGGTTTAGACAAAGAGTGTGTGTTCAAAGTTAGCACAGCGGTTGAAGTTGCTTACAGGCCCTTTGAGGAACCCAGATGTTGTTCAAGCGTGGGTTCCCTTCTGAAACTCACAACGATCAATGACAGTTTCGATTGGACCCTGTCGTGGCCTGGCACTACCAAGCAAGTTCAAAATGGCACGGAAATTCTATTTATTGGAAACGGCTAAATAAAGGCAGTGTTACGGGTGTACCCTCGCACGAGCTGGGGCTCAATCCATAAATCACTACTAGACCTGGGTCAGCAATCTTGACTCTTTCTACTGCAATATATTTCTGTAAAGGTCATTTTGGTATTTGCTACAATCAGACACCATAGCATTTGATGTCTACCTTTCTAAAAGAATCACCCACCCATACAGCATGTTTCTTAGTTGTATGCATTCTTTGTGACATTCTAAAATGAGATTGTGTTTGTTATTATAGTTCTATATATTATATATTATTAGATGGCTTCTGCAGGATGCTAAAATCTCATGTCAGTTTGTCTGCTTGTGTCTGGGTGTAAAATGTGTGTACGGGGGTGAAAGGTGGGTGGGTATACCCAAGACAGACATCACAGGAACAAAATCATTGCAGATTTTAAAACCTAATAAAAATGTCAATAATGTTGTTACATTTATAAAACAACAACAAACGAAAATCATTTTAACACTCGTTTGTGAAAATGATTCGGATCTATTTTTACAGAAATTATGAGCGTTATTATAGAATTATTTATTTCACAACAAACAATTTTGCTATCTTTTTTCAAAAGTTGGTGCTGTTGGTTACCAAGGAAACAAAAGCATGCTTGAGATGAAATATGAGACTGGAGAATATGGAGAATGTAAGTAAATATTACACAGACTACTGTATTTAAATGTCATTTTGTCAAATTATGCAAAAGAAGTAAAAGTGCATTTAAATTGTATGTATTTAGAATACATAAAATGCAAGACAAGTTAGGATAGACAAAAGTGTCCACCATTTTATTTCCAAAATGTTAAAAATGTCATTAATATAATTTTATTAAAATCATTTCCATCCCAAAAACACAGGCCACAACTTGAAGTGCAGTTGTGCCTACAGGTTAGTGAGTCAGTCTTGTAATCAGAAGGTTGCTGGTTTGATTTCTGTGCCGCAGGTAGCAACTGAAGTGCCCTTAAACAACCCCCGATTGTTCCCCAGTGATGCCCACCGCTCTGGGTGTGTGTGTGTTCACTCCTCACCAGTGATGGGTTAAATGCAGAAGTCACATTTCAGGTATGGGTTACCATACTTGACAAATGTCACTTTCTCATACTGCACACAGTACACTGCTGTTAGTGGACAAATGATTGAACTAGTGAGAGTATAAAAAAGCGTTTTAAGGCAGTTCATGGGGACAAAACACACAGTTGAAAAAACACCCAATTACCATTGACAGTACTGCAGGCCGCGCACCGCATGAGACTGAATTTGTTCTGGAGAACAAAGGCCAATTAGACAGATCTACTATACATAAGATGGCAAGATGCATTTGTCGAGATTCAGCAGATGCCAGATCCCATATTGGCTTTCAAAGCTACATCAGATTTAAGCTAAAGTTATAACCACAAGAGCCGACACAGATGGCACTCAGATGGCAAAGCCTCAAATTGAGTTTCAAACTCAGAAATGCAATTTTCTGCAAAGCTAAAAAAATCCATTAGATGTTATACAAATATCAGATCCTAATCAGACAGAACAAACGAATGCAAAGCCCGGATTCATTGTGAGGCCTTGAGGAGTAATTGACATAAAAGGTTTGTATACCAACGTTTGCTACAAATGCATCACTGTGATAACCGACTGATCCTGGAGGCATAGGACTCTATAAAGTTATGTTTAAAATAACTGTTATACATTTAAAACAACCTTTAAAAGACTTCTTTTTCAGGTTATCAAAATATAATCATATCAAGTGCAGTACTGATAAGAAGACTTCACATATATTCTACTGCCCGGGCTTCTGTTTCCCCTACTGTGCAACTATAGTGAGACCCAAACCATCAGCGGTGGATTAATGAGGGTGTTGTGAAGCATGCGTCGCAAAGCCTGCGGCGAGAGAGCTGTGGGGGATACCTGTCCCCGTCGTCTCCACCCGAGAGCAGACGCAGCATCGCTAATGTACATTAGCCTCTACTGGGCGCACAATTTGTTCTCTGTGACAGAGACCGCCATCTGCAGCCAGCCCCGCCCCCCTCGCTTATTTGTTTGACTGTTTTTTAGAACAGCCTGGGATAAATGTGTCCAACAGGCGCCTGGTTAGCACTCCCCCAACAGTGTAATCTGGAGATGAAGCCGTTGCAGTTCTTACGGATAATAATGTAACATTAATATGATGAGAACAAGGTCAGAGAGACAGACAGAGGTAGACAGAACAAATGGACAGAAAGAGAGGATGACATAACAAGGTCATAACATTAAAATGGACTTAAATTTAGTAATTTAGTAAAGGTATATTGAGGTGGAGGGATGAGCCATCGCTTTGAATGAAGAACAAAGAAAGAGAAACAACACAGCATTGGGTTTTTATGTTGTACACAAGCAGGTCTATAATACCTGAGGAAAGCTACCGCATATGTTTGGAGACAATCACCATTTGGCATTACGACGATGCTGATTGGCTAATGCTTGGCCGAACGTGCACAGTCTGATAATGCTGATTGGCTGATGCTTGGCTGGACATGCCCAAGACTGAGCCATGCACTGAGCTGTGATGTAAAACCACAGAACACGGGCACATTTTCACCCATTTATGAGAGCTCCATTTAAAAGGCTAAAGAAACAACTAAAGTAATGTTTGCACTTTATGTTGCAACCCTAATCTTTAAAAACACAGAGCAACTTTTGAATGAGAAAATACACTTTATGGGCCCGCTTTCATCACAGGCATCTATCACAAGAGGATAACTGGCCCTAACCAGCACTAACCAGCCAAACCCTTCTCTTGGTTTCTCTTGGTTTTATCTCATACTCGTTTATCCATGGAGAACAGCAGGAGTAATAGATAAAATGACAAGAGGCTATAAGTCTGAGTGTACATGTGTGACACACACACACACACACACACACACAGTCCTTGTTCTCTTCCTTTTCTGCATTAACAGGCAACAAACACTTAATCAGATTAGCCCTGATGTCACTGACATTTCTCGAAGCCAGCGGCTGGAATCAGCAGTGTGTAAATGGGCTAATGTGCAACGCTCTTCTCCGTTTGATTTAATTGTTTTAATTATGGGTATGCTCTCCTGCTGTGTGCACACAAAAAGACCCTCTGCTCGCTGTGAAGTGACACACGCAACATCCTCACTAACACACACATGCTCGCACACACACACACGCATACACACACACACACACCTTGGTCCTCTTAAATTGAATGGCGTCAATCTTCTCTGTCTACTGGTAAACACTGACAGAAGCTTAGTTCCAAAAGCTAATGAAATGCCCACCTGGCATCTGAAGGCATCACACCCTCATGTTGCCTTCTAAGATGTCTTAGTTTGGCCAAATTCTTTATGAAGAAGAAAACTGTCAAACAAATCCAACCATCCAATTATTAGTATTATCATTATAATTGTCGTTGTTAATATTATTTCAGTTAATCTTCCCGTATTAAATAAACAATAAAAAATGATTGTTAAACCCGACATTTGTATGTGTATGAAGATGTTTTAGTTACGAACATTAGCATACTGAACTTCACACAAATATCTTTGTTCCCCATGTACCGTAAATACACTTGTCTCATTCAACGGTGGTCTTAAAAGCCACCCCCACATATAGGAGGGAAAATCATTTTCAAGGTCTGTTATGAAAAAACGCTGTAACTTCCTGAATACCTTTACAAAGATCTATTCATTGAACAGTTAAAGGGTAAGACAATTTACATCCCATATTCTAAAAGCCTGGGCAATTTGAAGCTGATGAACGGTGAAAAAGTTGTTTTTGTAGCAGAGCTGACTGCCATCGCATTTAAGTTGTGAAAAAACAAACTTTTCTGGTTTGTAACGCAAGCGTGTCACATTCAGTTTGTTGTATCGAGAAAACGCACACGACGTGTAATTAAAAATACAAAGAATCAATTTAGTTTGTGACTCAAATGTTTCCATAGAAAGCTCTGATGTCCGAGCCGTCGAGAGCAAACATGGTTTCTCACTCGTATACCAACACGCATGTTTTCATGCATATTTTCTCTCAGGCAATGGCATGGACGTGCTCCCTCGCCAACAGCAGTCGTCCTATTACAGCCTAGAGTGTCATTTAGACACTCAAACGCTGCCATTCGGAGGCCGGTATGCAAATGCTTTCGGGTAATTACAGGTGTGGAGGTGGATAGATGTGGGAGGATGAGACGACACGGTTCCCTCAGAGAAACTCAGAGCGACCCCGACAGATCACAGCTGCAGATTCGCCCTTACATGTTCAAAGTGTCAAACCGGCACACCAGACAGCATTTGGTGGTAAAGCAGTAGGGAAGATTGTAATTAATTTTGCACAGCATATATATCTGCACCTAAGGTTTAATTCTTTTTGTTACATATAATTTTAGGTTGGCTTTGGAACTTAATCTTAATATAATTCGCTAGTTCACTAGTAAGTGTGCTTATATGTTTGAAAATGTCAGTTAGGTTGTAAGACTGTCACTGCCAGTCAAAATTGGACACACCTACTCATTTGTTATTATTAAAACTATTGTTATTAATTAAGACTAAAGCAATTAAAACCGTTGAAGCACAACTATAAGTTTAGGAATGATGCAGTGATGAGAAAATGTTAATGACATTTATTAATAAAATATTATTGCGGAAAAGAAATGCATACATACACAATGAATATTTGCCTACAAGGTTTTTTCAAGATTTAAAGCCTGAGTCTCTATATCAAAACTTTTTAGGACTATGGGACCACTTAAAATCAGTGAAGTGTTCCCAGACTTTTAACTGGCAGCGTATTTCCTAAAGGGCACTATCGGTTTGAACAGCAATAACAACGTACGATAAACAAAGCAAACGGCATGAGGAGGATATTAGTCAGTGTGTTATACAACAGTGCCTTTGATAAACACTGCTTATGTTTTAATGTCCAAGATAATCACTGCAGGTAATGGAGTCATCCATGTCCCACTGTTTATTGCATCAAGGCACCCAAATTGAAGTCCACTATATAATGGTTCACTACACAGGTAACTAGGGAGTGCAATGAAAGCCACAGCCAGAGGCTCACACTTCCTGTGGGTGACAGGAAGTGTGAATGTGCTTAAAGTCAGTGAATAATGTTCACGAAAGAATTGACGCATAGGGCGTTAATCGACTCTTAGTTTCAGAGATTCTAGCAAATGAGTGTCTTAGAGCCTCAAAGCCCTACAGCAAGATTTATAAAGGCCTCTCTTTCTCTCATGTGGGGACACGCATGCACACGCACTCTCTCATTTATGCCTGCTCAAGCTAGCCTCATTAATAAACCCTCCCTGGTGCTGGCAAGGTGGAGGCCAACAGCAGGTTCGCCCTGCCAACAGTGAGCCAATGCTGGGCCAGACATTATTGATGACCCGCTGTGCCAGCCTGGGAGCATTTGACAGACCATGACGAATTAAGGTCAAAGCCTCACCTGATCTGATGGCGAAAGAGGAGAAACTCAGCAGCAGAGAAGAGAAGAGGGATCACACTGAAAAATGCACTACACGGGATCAACGTGACAGTTTGATGCGACAAATTTCTCCATCTCCTACCGGCCCACCTCATCCACACGACAAGAGACTCTGAGCGCGATATAACCAAATCATTTGTGTCCCAATATTAACAATATCAGAGAGGGGAGTCACATTTTTCACAGGCTGTGGCGCATTCAACAACATATCACCGCACCACAGATCTGCTCTTCTGATCTACTATCAGTACCATTTTTCTGTCTAGCTTCTGCAAATAGCCTGTCGAGCTTCTATAAATTGCACTCGGCGGCTCTCCTTACCGCATGTTTACAGGATGGGGCTGTAAAATCCAGACAGACTAATAGCAACAGCTCGTATCAGATATATCGATGAGCGCTTGCTCTGATCTGCGGCTCGTCGTGAGGAGAGGAAGGTCGCTTGGGTCTGATAAGAACAATTAATGTCGTTTGTGGCATCATCGCAGGTTAGAAACAAGGCTAATCAAATTTACAGCCGTCCTGGCCGCAATCTGGCCACACGGACGTGTTCTGAATTAGCCTGATTTCTGGTCAGTATGTGGAGAGGTGACTGATTCATTGGCTTTCATGGAAGGCGAAGGGTGTCATTTCTGCAACACTAGTGGCAACAAATGGAATCGCACTTAGTTTGACCCGCAAGACTGAGTTGGAAATGACGGCACTAGCTTAACCGATGAAATGAGTTTGGGTAAATATCTGACAAATATATTTTTTTGCCTTATTTGAACTATTGTGCACGGTGACGCTAGTGGTACAAAATCACATTTTATCTTTAAGTACTTTCTGCTGTTTAGACGTTATTTTAATGCAACTTAAACCTTTTCAGCCTGACCTGACAACCTTGTGCCAAAACGAGTAAATGTTCAACTGAAAACGAGCCATTGGTTTGTTGTTAATGAAACATTAACTGTGGGAGGAAAATATGTAGATTGTGCCTTATGACCTGTGATTCGTCATGTGGAGCTGCGCTGCTCTTTAATGATAACAGCAGGGACGGACAAAAGGCTTGTTGGTGGCCATTGGCTTTACTGCACAAAGGAGAAATGGACTTTGGTGCTTGTGATTTATTGTGATTGTGGGTGTTTAATGGAGGCCATATTAGCCATTAGCCATCACTCAAATTCCAGGTAGAGGTTTATTTCTAAGAATAACATCATTATGTAACTTTAAGTACAAAGTGGGAGCATTTAGCCATTCTCGTTTAATTGAACGCTTCTACAAGGGTTTTTTGTTCAAATAATAAATGAAGAAAAAAATTACACTTCACAAAATTACAAAAGTGCACCAATTATGCTGCGTTTTAAGCTGGAAATGCCATCTTGTAAACGCATTAAATGCGATTCTTTAATCCCCTGAAAAAGAAACATTAAGAGGAAAAACTGTGAGCAGTAAAACTGCTAGGTTTCTGACTGCCTCTCCTTTGCAATATTTCAATGCGTGTGTGCTGTTAGCTTATTTAATGCACTCATCTCTCACTGCGCATGCAATGGATCGCTAATTTATCGGCTTGCATGTTAACCCCGTGTTTCACAGCGAGATGATTTTTGAAACTGCCGCTATCAGCTTTGTGTTGTACACACTCACTGTTACTTTATTCTGTTCTGCTGAGTAACACAATGCAGGGTTTTGTTTGTGGCGCTGTGCTGTGTTTTGTCGTTTTGACCCCTGCGTCCTACATTCAAGTCAAATTGCATGTGAATATTCTTCCCAAATCTCGTAATTCTGCATTAAACATCCTGATTCTGTCTCAGAGATGCAGACGCACTTTCCGTTCTGTGATAATCCTTAGAAAAAATGACAGCTGACTCATATTCCACCGACTCACTTCTGTCTTTACTGTGCAAAATATTCGGAAAATAGAAACCAACAGGACGGATAATCTCATGCGTCATACATAGTCTTCATACCTCTAAAAACACCTTTTATATTCTAGTGTCATGTAGTAAACAAGGGGACACAATAAACCTGATACAGTGTATGTTGAAACGCATAACTTTACAAATGTTTACATGCTGACAAAGAATATTTACAAACCTCTGAGCTCCAGGCAGAAAAGCAATGTAAAAACACACACTTGGTGTTGTTGATATGGTACAGACCCACAGAAAAGCATTGACAAAGATTGGCAAGGGATTGTGCTGCATATGGAAGCCGAGCATTACGAAGTGAGACAGGATGCAACAATGGCATCTCAATAGATTTCATTGAGCCCGATCCTGCAGCCACAGCTATTGAATGACAACAAATGTGTGTAATACTGTAAATGAATGGGTCAGGACAATGAGGAACTCAGGCAATGCTCAGTAACTACTGAGCTACAACTGAAAAC
>JAZGTJ010018992.1:0-11140 GCA_036877575.1 Botia almorhae | reverse complement strand
GGTCTCTCTCTCTCTCTCTTTATAGATATGTAGACCAATAGAGCATATATTGTGTTTGGATATTTTAACTAATATTTCACCTTGGCTGCTTTCTTGTCTCCCTCGGTGCGCACGCCGAGCAGCCTTCTTAGAAGGAAGTAGGAGATCTCAAGCTCAGTGAAGATCTCAGGAAGGGCCCCTACAGCACCGAGGACCTGCCCCACCATTCGATCCGCTCTGCACAGTGTAGGGTCAATCTTGGTGCCAACACCTGCAACAGAGAACGTGCATAACCTTATTACTGAATAATGTACCTCAATTCTACTGCACATATTCTTCAATCACTTATGGTAATTATTAGTAATGTATAGTCTGCATACCAATAAGGCCACCAGGTGCAGCGTACTGGAGGTCATTGTGTTCAGCAAACAGTGAGACAATTTTGGAGAAGATGGGTTTGCACATTAGTTTCCCTTCATGGTCCTTAGAAACAATACCTGGTCTGACCTCAATTTCCTGTCCAACCTAGAACCAAAATAAACACGGAGAACTGCATGAAAAGAACAAGAATAGCAACAGTAAAACAAAAGTTTGATGGCTGACAATGCCAGTGATTTAGAAATAGAGGGACAATGGGGATTAAAATTGGGATCAAACAAGTAAATAGAGAGGAGAGTGTGAACAAAAATACCTTCAGTACTCCTTTGAGGATACTTCCTCCAGCTACACCACCTTTCAGATCATCTACTTCACAGCCAGGCTTATTGACATCAAAGGATCTGATTACTGTGAAACCACAACATGATCACTCATCTCAACTGGCAGATGAATTGGACTCCGAGGACAATGTTTTTTTTCTGAGCAGTATTCAAACACAACAATTCTCTTACCAATAAGACGAGGCTCAGAGATGAAGTCGCGTACAGGCACAGGGATCTTATTTACAATGTACTCGCAGACGACCTCGATGTTGTACTTTAGCTGGGCTGAGATTGGGATTATTGGTGCTCCTTCTGCTACTGTACCTGTTGGAAAAATAAGAGTATAAATATACCACCTTACCAAAAATACATCCAGTGATCGGCTACTCGCCCTCATCCCACACATTTGAATAGGCATAAAATAAAAATGGACAGGTGCAATTATTATCTGCCTTCATTGTATGGAGCAGAGGAACACACCTAAATAGCCCCTTTTGTGTTCTATAGAAACAGAACAATCAAACACAATTTTGATGAGGGTGAGTAGATGATACTGAATGTTTATTTTTACGAGAACTAGCACTTTATGCTAAATGTCTGCAGATTAAATGACAGGTTGCTTTATCCAAAACATTCTAGAGCAACGTCAGATTTATGTCCTGGTTAAGGGCACAATAGAGAGCCTTTAAAAGGCACAAACACACACATCTTACCGACTTTCTAGTGCATACTGCACACAAAATTTTTAAACCACAAACAGAACTATAATCAATTTTTTTTTCATAATTATACTTTTAAACAGAAATAAATTCTGATTACCAAGTCTACACACAATTCCACATATTTTCATAGCCAGAAAACACAGACAAACACTTTTGCCAAATGCTATTGTCAATGCTGTACGTTTTTTTGCCCACGCCAGTTATTATTGAGGTATCTACCATTTTAAATAACCTTATAAACAAAGGGTGATTGGTTCCTTTTCATGACCACCATATTGTTAACCTACCCAAATTCAAACCAAATTCTGTTACAGCATCTTGTTGGGCTACCATCAACACATACGAACTCTCTCTCTTTAAAACTGGGTTCTTATTTTATTCTATGTAAGAAGAGTGTCAAGCTTAAAGCCTTACCCTGCACAAAAGCCAGGATCTGTTCATACTGCTCTTTGGCCTGACTCTCCTTCACCAAGTCGATTTTATTCTGCAATATGAGTATGTGCTTCAGCTTCATGATCTCAATGGCTGCCAAGTGCTCTGATGTCTGTGGCTGAGGGCACGATTCATTGCCAGCTGTAAGAGTGGATCGGGTGAACATTTGTTAATCATTCCTTTTCATTACCACAGCAAGTGGAGCTGGTACTTCCAAGATTAAAGGTTACCATGGTTATACTTAGTGATGCAAATACTCACCGATTAAAAGTAGTGCAGCATCCATTACAGCTGCACCGTTTAACATGGTGGCCATCAAAATATCGTGACCCGGGCAATCCACAAATGAGACATGTCTAATAAAAAAATTATTATTAGAATATCACCACATACACACTACAATACGTGTTGATAAACACTTAATAACGTGACAACTATAGTTCAATAATACAAACTGAATGTGATAAATGAATTCAGAAGTGCCTCCCAATAAAACAACCAGCATAACCAGCATAAATTATTTCTGTGAACTTGTAAGTACTCCATATCAAAGCAAACATAAACCAGTACATCTGTTTTAATCTAAAACCATATTTATTAAACGCACTGCCTACATACCGGACTAATTTGAAGTTGCCTTTGGTCCCAGGAATGTCTGTGGGGAACTCATCAGGTGTGCTGCTGCCACATGACCTATAGCACTCTGGTCGTGGACAACTTGGATCATACAATTTATACACCTAAAACAGAACATTTAGTATGAGGCACTTTAAGCACAAGTGTCAATAGCTACATGGGCCACTCCAAGAAACATTTCTTTGAAAGCAAAGCTTTGTAACAGCCTCTCTTAAAGAAAAAAAACATTTTTTTCCCAAACAAGAGAAGCTGTAATTTGCTGTTGCAAGCTTAAACTGAATCAAATAATGGCCATTTCTAGCTTCTGATCCAGAGTGTAACTTGCAATAATTATCTTAAAGTGACCAACGTCCTTACCTTTGCATTAGCATAACCCAGCTTGATTGTAATGTTCCTCTCCAGCTCATTTTTAAATCTGACAGTGTGAACCCCAGAGATGGCTTTCACCACTGTTGATTTTCCATGGGCTACGTGACCAATTGTTCCTACAGATGGAGCAACAGTTTAGCAAACACCCTAAATGTTTGGCAAATTGTGACGATCTAATCTCATCTCGCAGAATAACTATTTAACAGGCCTCACCTATATTTATTGTGGCTTGTCTACTGATGATCTCGGGAGAGAGAGGAGTAAGTTTGCTCACATCCTGTGAAGCAGAGCGGAAGTGTTAACTTTACCTATAAACAGGACCGGCATCTACTGTTGACTATATTACTAGAGACATGAGTGAATAATCACTTTACTGAGAAACTGTATAACGCTAAAGCTGACGTATCTATGTCAGCTTCTTTTTCAATTACCAGCATGTAAGTATTAATACCTAATCATGACAGTTTACGTAGCTGAAACTAAACTAAACAGAATGACATTCTTATGGAAGCAAACAGTTGTTGGTTTCATGGCATCTTCACACGGTTTCTACACGGGGTCCTTCTCCATCCCCGAATGAATCATGTGGTGAGCATTCACCGGTACAGCTAACAGGCACGTCTACCCTCATTAGGGTGCAAAAAGCAGTCAACTTTAACTGGCGATAAAACATGTACCTACAGAACATATAATATGACAAGAATAAACAAAACGAGAAGACTTACTAATGTACTAAGGTCTTGTTTGGACAGGTGAGGCTGACCCAACGTTGTTCCAGACTCGTCGCCCGCCATCTTGAAAGAAAAGGAATGGAAATATGGCCAGGCGATTGCCTGATCGTTTTCACAAATACATTTATGTCATTGAATCCTAACATGTGTAATCGTGTATACGTACAAATGCGACACGTAGTTTCATATTAGACATCATATAGCAACATAAAACAAGTTCCTTATAAACGTTTTTATCAAAAAAATTCTGTAGGCATGGGATGATGCAATCAGTTTTTAGACATGACTATCCAAAAAGACAAAATCAAAACAAACACATCCACGATTATAAACAGCACATACGCACTCACACGACCAACATTATAATATCACAAAAATCACCAAGTAAATAAGCAGATTAAACACGTTGAATCGTCGCGGATAAAACCCGGGTCCGTCTTCTGCTTATGACGTAATGTATTTTGTAGTTTTTGTGCTCAATCTTGAATAAAAATCAATGATCACTTAATGGAAACGATGAATGTGCGTCATGATGACTGATATGATTTTACCAATGTAAGGGACTTTTGTATTTATTCATAGTGGTAGGTGCAGCAGTTACTGCATCTGTAAAAGCATACAATATCCATATACTGTTAAGTGTGGTAATATATATAACAATTGTGTTTAAAGTAAGCAGAAAACAATTACTACAATGTCATCTTAATTCGGGTTCATATCTGTATTATGACCCAGACAACAACATGTTAATTGATACATTTATTACATTTCAATACAGAACTAAGTGATTTTTTCGACACTAAGGGTGTTAAAATCTGATAACTCTGTTACTCCTGTTTAAAATCAAGTTGGTAGGAAAAGTTAGTAATTTTACGTTAGTGCGTCAGTTTATACGTCTTTAAATGCATAACATCGCTTTCAGTTTATAACGTAATCAGTCAAAACATCACATATAAATCTCTAAATCATATTTTTAATGTTGCATGCTGTCAAACTGGTGTTATATTATAGCAGCAAGATGAATTTGCTAGAGGCAATTTTAAGACATGCTGCACTAAACAGAATTGTCAAATTATCCTAAAAATTTGAATTGGTTAATTGGAAAAAGTAAATAATTCTCTGCATGCCCCCCAGGTTCATGCGTTCATGCCAACTTTGATACGAACCACAGGCCTTTAAAGAAGAGCCAAGCACGACCAAAACCACGATAAATGTCAATATATATGTTGTTCAGACCTGTGGCAATGAAATGCAATATTTTCGTACACCTAGTCTAAAAATATTAATATACAAACCCCAACATTTCCGTTCGATCGAAATTGTTCGGGAAATGACGTCAGTGCAGACAATAATATGGCGTCCACGATTGCTGTAGAGGCTATGGATAAACAATATTTAGCCGTAAAGTCGAAATAACACTGGTTTATTGTTACTAGAAACACGTATGGGCAGCGTATCGCCGTGGATAATGATGTTTCATATTTAATTTATCTGATCTTTGTATAACATTAGCACTCCATGTCTGAGGGACCTCGGGCTCCGTGGTCGAAGCGAGGTTGCGTGGAGTCGCATCGCAAAGGTAAAACCTTATTACAATCATTTAATTTGTCACACAACGTTGTTCCGCCTAATAGATCACTCGGTTTAATTTATTATGGTCGTAAACTCCATAATTTTACTTTATGCTTTAAAGGTTGACATTTAGTGGGACGAATCGGCGTTAATTGTTGGCCGTGTCCTAAAACCTATTGAGCTGCCTACCTAGACAGCAGTCATTGGCATCAGATTTTCGATAGGAACGTTCGCATAAACATTTCAATCATAATGAACGTTTCAAACTCGCGTATGGTGCCAATAACTGCTGTCTAGGTGGGCAGCTCAAGTAGGTTTTGGCAGACAGTTACTGTTTCAGGGCTACACACAAAATATTTATGAAACAAATAAACATGAAATGACAACTGTGAAGTTAATAATGTAGATTTATACTGTCAGTCAGAGGTACGCGATATGGGTTTCTCTGTTAAACAGTTAACAGTTAAATGTTTTTCTCTGTCATATTTACTAATGATCTTCAAATGGTCATCTCAAGTTCAAAGTGTTTAAAGTAACACAGAAACTTTTGAAACAACAGTAACATAACACAGAAACTATTTTGAAACAACAGCTCTAACAAAAAAATATCTTACTGCTTTCAAAGGTTTTCTCAACAAGTCATTGTGTACTGGAAATACTGAAATTTTATTAAAATGTGGAGGTACCAAGGAGGTCACACCAAAAAGCATTAATTGTTAGTGAACTGTATTTTGACACCCAGATGTCTCATTGGAGTTTACTGTGTTTGTAATCATGTACAATTGTAAAATAAATACAGAAATGTGACAGAAAGGTCAACTGAAATGCAAAATAAAGTCTGCTTTTGATGACAAAAACAATAAAGATGTTGCTCATTGCTTCCATAAATCATAACACACTTGATACATTATATTAAAACTTCTATGCATTGACCAACATGCATGTCAACTGTTTGTAGAGCAGGGCAAGTACAAGCAGAGGAAATGTGAACGTCCCTTCAGCTCAGTGAAGCCGACGGTTGGCCAGGAGGCCTCGAAAAGGTAATATAACACTAGCAACAAAAACACCACCTTCTCACTGTTTTAAATACAGTATTTGGAATACAGTGTCTTTAATTGCATTTTTTCTGTATATGGTTTCAGTGTTCAAGCAGGGATGTAGTTTGTCAAAGTTTTCCCTTGTTTGTCAACATTTCTGTCAATGATATTCAATTGTCTCACTGCATGTCTGAACGCAGTGGGACATTTAGTTGTTTGTTCGTATTTACCATTTCCATCCATTGATAATTTCACATAATTTTAATGATTGGGGCTTGTTCAATTTGTCATTTAGGTGAATATCTTCAGAATTTAATTTCCTACGGACACGAGAGGTACTGTCCTCTGATTGGCTCGGACACCCCCCGTGACATGCCCGTGGCCAATCAGAGGTAAGTGTGCACTAGGGGGGGAATGCGTGGGGGAGCATTGAGATCGAGTTTGGCTTTCAACAGCAGAAACTGAATTGCTGAGGTGTGAAAGTTCTTGAAGTCCTTCCAGGGGCTTTATTAAAGACTGGCATGTTTTTCAGCATCTAACATTCACTAAACCACAGACAGTGTGGTTGACAGAGTTGAAGGAGATGCTGTTTAGCTCTGTGAGTGTTTAATTAAAGATTTGTATCATTTTATCTTCCTTGTTCTTCTCCTTTCTCATCTTATTGATTGATAAGAATCAGCCTCCTTGTTGGAAGCTCTGTGATGAGACAAATCGGTCTCATTTCCCATATAGATGGTAAATGCCCATATCTCACCATCACAGTTGTGCAGCTATCTACTCAACCTTCAGAAGGATGACCTTCTGAATTGGAATGTATTGACTCTCCTTGACATATTATTTATTAGTGTGTCTGTCTCTCTGCAGGTGCCTAATGGCGGGGGATGTGGAGGTGTACCTTTCCCAAGTGCATGATGGGAGTGTGTCCTCAGGCTTTCGAGCCTTGTATGAGGAACGGCTGTTGCTTGATGTCACATTGCTCATAGAGGAACACCACTTCCAGGCGCACAAGGCCCTGTTAGCAACGCAAAGTGACTACTTCCGGGTCATGTTTACGGCCGATATGCGGGAACGTGACCAGGATAAGATTCACATGAAGGGGTTGACGGCAGCTGGGTTTGGCCACGTCCTTCGCTTCATGTACTACGGTTCCTTGGAGTTAAGCATGGTCACGGTGCAGGAGATCCTACAGGCTGCCATGTACGTGCAACTCACCGAGGCCGTAGAGTTCTGCTGCTCTTTCCTGCTGGCCAAGATCTGTTTGGAGAACTGCGCCGAGGTCATGCGGTTGCTGGAAGACTTCAGTGTTGGCGTAGAAGGTGTGCAGGAGCAGCTTGATGCTTTTCTGCTGGAGAACTTTGTGCCTCTTATGGCAAGACCAGACTTCCTGTCCTATTTGAGTTTGGAGAAGCTGATGGCATACCTGGACAACGACCAGCTGAGTCGATTTCCAGAAATTGAGCTGTATGAGTCGGTGCAGGCCTGGCTGAGACATGACCGTCGGCGTTGGAGGCATACAGATGCTGTGGTGCAGAACTTGCGTTTTTGTCTCATGACTCCTGCTAACGTTTTTGAGAAGGTAACAATGCTTACATGAAATTGCATTGTTTAGACCAGGGGTACCCCTGGAGGGCCAGTGTCCTGCAGATTTTAGCCTCAACTCTTACCAAACACACCTGAACCAGCTAATCAAAGGCTAACTTGGCAGATTAGAAACTTCCAAGCAGGTGGGTTAAGGCATGCTGGAGGTAAACTCTGTAGGACACTGACCTTTCCGAGAGCAGGATTGGGCACCCTGGTTTAGACCATTGATAAAAGAAGCAAATGACTTTATTTGGTGTTGTGTGTGGTATGTTAATGTTTGGTTTGTTTGTCACGCAGGTAAAGACATCAGAGTTCTATCGTTATTCTCGCCAACTGAGGCTGGAAGTTGACCAGGCGCTCAGCTACTTTCATCAGGTGAATGAACAACCGTTGGCTGAAACCAAGTCCAACCGCATCAGATCAGTGAGACCCCAGACTGCAGTATTCCGTGGAATGATTGGCCACAGCATGGTGAACAGTAAGATCCTCCTCCTGCATCGGCCCAAAGTGTGGTGGGAACTGGAAGGCCCACAGGTTCCACTCCGCCCTGATTGCCTGGCTATCGTCAACAACTTTGCTTTCCTGTTGGGTGGTGAAGAGCTGGGCCCGGATGGAGAGTTCCATGCTTCTTCTAAAGTTTATCGGTATGATCCCAGACAGAACTCCTGGCTTCGTATGGCTGACATGTCTGTGCCAAGATCGGAATTCGCTGTTGGCGTCATTGGGAAGCATATTTACGCTGTTGCAGGCCGCACACGAGACGAGACGTTCTATTCTACGGAACGTTATGACATCGTTGAGGACAAGTGGGAGTTTGTAGACCCATACCCTGTAAACAAGTACGGCCATGAAGGCACGGTGCTTAATGGGAAGCTCTATATCACTGGTGGTATCACCTCTTCTTCCACCTCAAAACAAGTATGTGTCTTTGATCCGGGGCGGGAAGGAACATCGGAACACCGCACCCGACGCACACCCATCCTCACCAGCTGCTGGGAGAACAAGTCGAAGATGAACTACGCTCGTTGCTTCCATAAGATGATCTCCCACAATGGAAAACTGTATGTGTTTGGTGGGGTGTGTGTGATACTGCGTGCCTCATTTGAGTCCCAGGGCTGCCCTTCAACAGAGGTATATGACCCTGATACAGATGAGTGGACTATTCTTGCTTCTATGCCTATCGGGCGTAGCGGGCACGGAGTGGCAGTGTTGGACAAACAGATCATGGTGCTCGGAGGACTTTGCTACAACGGTCATTACAGCGACTCCATCCTCACTTTTGACCCTGAGGAGAATAAATGGAAGGAGGATGAGTATCCCAGAATGCCATGCAAACTGGACGGACTACAAGTGTGTAGTTTGCACTTCCCAGAATATGTTCTTGAACATGTGAGACGGTGCAGCTGAGGCTGTCTTTCTAACTTCTGGCCGTTTACAGGCGTGGAAGATGATAGTAATACTGTTGAAGCTTTTAAACTGTAGGCCAGTGCTTATTTAAGAAACAAAATTCCTTTTTAGGCTTTCATAGTAGAAAGGAAGGTTTGTTATTTGGTCAGTCTTGTTGGTCAGTCCGAGCATTTTCAGAACTGGCATTCTTACACGAACCAATAAATACAATTACTTTTTTGGTCAAACGTTTGACTGCACTGTAATCATTATCCTGTAGAGCACATAATATTTCTCATGTTTTACCTCACTGACTACTGGGATGCGCTACTCTGTCCCCTCGTTCTGCTGTTCCAGAGGAAGTCTTGTTTAATGTGCACATGCTTCACAAAAGAATCTGAATAGTCTGCTGTATCTAGAAGCATTTAGATAAGTGAAATGGAAACGAATGGAGTAGAGGTTGTACAACTCAAAAAATATTAAAAGATCCCTATGTTTTTTCTTTCACATTTACTAATCTAAGAATGCATTTGTGCTGATACTAGTGATGTTGTAGTGGATTTGATGATAATGACTATGATTGTAATGTAATTTTAATGATGTTGACAAGCATTGCACTCAGGAGGGCAAATGTTACTGCTCTACAGTAACACTGGTCCTCCACAGTGTCCAGAGACTGTAAAGAGGGACAGAGGAGGGCAGAGGTTAGGGGACATGTCGATCTCCAGCGTTTCTTGGTTGTGCTTATGCTTATTCTGAATTTATTTATTAAAATGGCAGACCCTTGCCCTGATCCAGTCAGTATAACGTAAGGAGCTACTTTTTTGTGCATGTCTCACTCTCCTTTTGTTTCACAAGCTAAAGGGCTAAAGCACATATGCATTTGTCTAATTAAACAATAACAACAGTTGTATGACATGCTGTACTGAGTTAGAGGTTTATTCCTCTTTGTATTAAAATCAGTTATGATTAAGATGGATTAACAAGTTGGTAAAGGTGTTTGTCTTTGTAATTTTCTGTTACGCTTAAAGTCTTTACTTTCTACCCCACGTTACTTCAGAGTTCCTGGTTGATCTGCACTTCCTCAAACACTAACTGTATGACCTCATGTATCTGTTTTGTGAGTCAAGCATCTTTTTTTTGTGTCAGAATCCGTGCTAACGTCATGTACATACGTCATGCCAAACTGCTCCGTGAGGGTCGAGTTGTAATGAGATGGACAGATGTATCTGCAGTAGATTTAACCTTGTCTTGTTATCCTTTAGCAGAATAACAGACAAATATTCCACTATAATATTTATCCATAGCCCTGTAACTTGTTCTTGAGGGGAGTATGCTAACATACCATTATCTGATGGTTAACTGGTATTTAAAGACTTTGTAATTAATTTCCAAAAATAAATGTTCATACTGTCAAGCTCATAGCATTTTATTGTAACTTGGTGTGCAGCTGTGTTTGGGTTTAACGTGTCTTAGCCACGGTTGTCTTTAGATATCTACGTCTTATCCTGTGGGTTTATCCCTGTAAGAGGATCCGATAGGAGGACGTGCTGTGACCTCAAGCTTGCATGTGTGTCACTGTATCTGACAGAGGAGCAACACAGCAGAATTTTGTGCTATATTGAGAAAAAATGTGGGGGGGGGGGCATTGTTGTGGGTGTTATTCATGGCCGAGAAGTCACTTTTTGGTACTTTTAAATCCTAAAATATTAAGTTTTAGTTGATGCTTTAGAAGTTATGACACAAACACTTTAAAATAAACAGACTAGAAGAATATTAAAGATTTTTTTGACCAGTGGAGTGAAAAGTATTTCTTTTTATAATAAACACCAATAACACAATTAATTTGCCTATTAATAAATATATTAAACTAATTAATAAACATATTAATTTGGATAAAGGGGTGTGTAATCTTATAAACTGTAACCTTTATACTTCCTCAGTACAGACTGTTTGGTTTGTTCAGAATCTAGAAATGTATTTTTAGGCCAAAA
>JAZGTJ010018990.1:0-11141 GCA_036877575.1 Botia almorhae | reverse complement strand
ATAAGATTTTTCTATTGAAAAATAAAAATTCTAACCATTTGGCAGTCTACCAATGCCTATCGATACCACTAGATGGTGCTCTGAAGCCCACAGTGGGCTGTGAATCATTGCTCTAAATCAACAGCTACTGAAACCACTTTATTCCAGCACCGTGGCAATCTGACCTGATTACCTTACTCTAATATTTTATAACCTCATTTAACGTTGAGATCCTTTAAAATAATTCGCCCCAAAAGAAATACTGTGTGCTTTTCCATGCAAGCTTTCTGAAGCCATATTGCAGCTTCTTTGCAAATCTTGAATATACGTGCAAACTGCAAAAGGTTTCAGCGAAACAGTGTGGTCAAACCTTTTTGCACTTGAAGCAGACGTAGTAAGCATATCTGTTCATGGCAAATCCTGCTGGGTCATTGTAGAATCGAGCTCCAGACATTGTGATGGCTTCACTCTTGTGTAAACCTTCATACTCCAGTCTCATCAAAGCCTTTCTCCTCACATCCTCATATAGCTCTCTGATAGGGTCCAGCAGATCTTTCAGGACAAAGTGGTTTATCTTGTTCTAAAAGAATAATCAACAGACCATGACAGAAACAAATGTATAGGTTGTTCTTGTTACAACCAGTGATAAACACTATTTCAAGATTCACATGTCCTTGGCAAATCTCCGAACAAATGTATTCTTTCATATTAATTATTGCTGTTATAAATATCAATTGTGTGCTACCATGTTAATGTTCTGCACAAATTACAGTGTAATTATTGTATTTACACGGCCCATCCAAAATATCCAACACAGCTCTATAACAACCTGTAATGAACTGTAATGAGTCTTTACAGTTGCTAATGCTATATAATGAACAAATGCTGCTGTCAGAGAATTACATGTATACATCATTTTTTTACAGGTATGTTGGAGCTGCAGAAAAGCACCATCAAAGTAGAACATACAACTTTATCTATATATAGGACTACTGAAGCCATACCATAGCTTTGTATAAAAATTTCACTAAAGACCTAGTTTTCCAATTCACCACAGTTCCCAAATCTCATTAAGGCACATACATTCAAATATTCTGCATGAAAAGAACAATCCTTAAATGATGTTGTACCGTGACATGTAAGAACCAGTCACATTGCACTGTTTAAAAATCTAGAAACGCTGACATTTGAGAGCAATTTAAACAAGTAACAACTAAAATTTCAGTCTGCTCCTTACACAAAGCTATCATAGGGTGAGATGACTTGGAAAATAGTGAGTCGCATAAACATTTTTTATGGTGCTAATTCCTTGGTGGAGCTTGACAGTTAAAAATAATCACAGACTTTCAATGAAGGGAAAACAGCAGTTCAAATATTCTTCAAAATGTCATTTTGTGTTTGATGGAAGAAAATGTAAAACAACAAATGGGGGCGTCCAAACCTTGCAAATAGGGCATGACATGAACCCAAAAGTGATCCTGGGCCCAATCCAGCGGTTTTCCAAAACCCTGCGTGTACACTGAAGATGGAATACGTGACTGCAGTCCAGCTATAAACACAGCAGAACAGATTATTCTACACTGAACCTTTTATGTATGTAATTGTACATCCATGCAGCTCTTACATGCAGAGAAATAATTCTTTCTGTACCTGGATTGCCGGAGCAGCAGAGAGGGCCTCAGTAAAGCAGATCATGCACATATCATCAGCGTCCTGTTTCAGACAGGCCGCAGTTTTGTCACAACCATGCAGGCAGGGAAGACACACCTCTTCATTTTTGACCCCACCACAGGGGTGACCACACGGATGAGTCTTACTGCAGGCCAGTTTTGCATACTCCTACACACAAGGAAACATACATCAATATGCTTGTACCATGTTTCACCACGTAATAGAACATATATCACTGTGACACTAAAATATGAAATTCTGAGTGTGTACCTGACAGTCTTGGTCTGAACATACGCTTCCTACAGCAGACAGCTCTGTACCATTCCTGGTGCCACAGAAGCGGCAGACTTCTGAGCTGCTAGATGCTGGTTTACCTGAATGGCAATACAATTGCGCTATATTAGCTTTAACAGTCTGTAAAACTAGAATAATAAAGCAGTATTAACACTGCACTTTTTACACTGTTTATTACAAAATGCCATCAAAAGTGTCACAAATGCCCTATAATGAATTTCTATCGTTTTAATCTGTTAATTTCTAAGCACATTAAGCTATGGTGCTTATACAGACACGGTTTGTCCAGCCTGCAACATTTTCTATTCCCATTCCCCCCTCTTTTACCTTCATTGTACTCTGTTCAATAACCTTAACATTTTTTATGAAAATTTGAAAAAGTCACCTGTGTGCTCACGGAACTCCACCATAGCCTTCATGGTCTTTGAGTCAGCCAGTGCCATGAGCCAGAACAGTTTGGTTCTGCCACAGCCTTCATGTAAGTCCACCTTAATAGCCTCCTCCTCCTCCTTAAACACCTGCACATGTAAATGTAATTAGAAACTTAATAATTCTGATTTCTATTTCAATTAACATTTTTTTGCGTACATTTGAGAAAGCGCTTTTGGTAACATTTTAAATGTATTTTATATTTTTTTATACTGTTAATTACAAGAAAATCTATTACGTTAAATATGTGAATTTGGAATTGCTAAAGACCATCAGTTTCCAAACAGGTTTCATTGATCACTGTGAAAACATGCCCCCTCTTCTACAATTGGCTGAAACTAGATTCCCCAAACTCACTTTATTGCTTAAGCCAATGTACATGTTTTGGGGTGGTCAAACTGGAAAGCACTAAAGACTCCAAAGACTCCAGCGCCATAGTGTTTACACTTTCTGAGTAAGCCAAAGTAGACTAATTTGTTGCTTTAACCTCTTCATTTAAAAAAATCAACTGAAAGTGTCAGTCATTTGTATACCAGACTACACTTGTAGACATACTTGTTCCTGCATGCAACCAGCAATGACAAAAAAAAAGATGTATTGTTCATTTATTGGCACCTAGTTCTTCTCTCTCATTTGTAGATTCTGAGCCCAGTAAACAAAGTGGAAGTATTTTCGTAAACTGTTCTGTCTGCTACATGTTAAAGAACCCTTAAAGGGATAGTTTAAATGAAAAAAATCAAAAAATTGTTTTCAAGATGAACAAAGGTCCTACGGATGTGGAATGAAAATTAATGGGTATTATTTTATAATATTTTTAATGGGTAATTAATTAAAGGATGTTCATTTTATGGTGAACTATTTGAAAGATCTTATTTGTTTTGACTTTAAGCCTCCTACCATTGTTCACAACAATATGCCCCAATCACAATTTCTACCTAATAGATTGTTGATTTTTAGTTGTTTTAGCTTTTTTGAGGCATCATTGGAAGTTTGTTGAGGTCCCCTAGTGGGCCCCAGCCCCCTGGTTGAGAAACACTGCTTTAAGGGTATGCAATGTCAAGAAAATAATTTGGTTTGGCTATTAAAAACAGAGAACAGGAACAGGTTCCCATATTACCAAGCCAAGTTAGTAGCTAGCATTGATCCACAAGTCACAAATTAGATCTGGATGTGAGAGCTAAGGCTGACCTGTCTCTGGTGGCTACGTGTCCGTCGGTGGAGATGGAGGAATCGGTCACAGTCAGTGCACAAGTTTCCACATGCATTACACAGAATGATGGCTGCAGTCTCCCCATCATCATGGTTATCACACATGGGCTGTGAATAAATATCAAGTTAAAGAGGTAAGGAGCCCATAGTCTTCAGAAGGGCTAATAAAAATGTACCATTCCTATGATTCAGTTTTATTCTTGGTCACAGGCATATTAGACACTGTGCTATACCATCTGCTTTTGCTGCCCGTCTTTGCCCATCCAGCGACCAGAGGATAGTCGGTCAACATGGTCCTGATCGAGCACACACAGAGAGGCCAATGCAAGCCAAAGCTAAAAGAACAGAAACAACACAACTTTCCTTAGTGCTTTATTATGTTTTACCAAATTAACATTAAATATAAAGTTTGTTTTACAAGCTTTTTAAAACCATTTTACAGATTGTGTACCTACAAAGAGCAATTTCTTATTAAAATATTTTTTTAGAATTGTCATACTGTTACTGTTGAGATCAAGTAACCTGTATAAAATGCTATTGTTGCTAAGCTCTATCCACCAATAACCTTTCTGCCTGGCATTTGACTGAATCATTTTGGGTAAT
The DNA here is from genome assembly GCA_036877575.1 of Botia almorhae. Classification (NCBI taxonomy): domain Eukaryota; kingdom Metazoa; phylum Chordata; class Actinopteri; order Cypriniformes; family Botiidae; genus Botia; species Botia almorhae. The sequence continues at coordinate 6,956 of JAZGTJ010018990.1, read as the reverse complement.
ACCACATAAGATGGCAAATTCAGCTGTGATGTAAAAATTGAGTGCAGTCGTACCCGAGTGGTGGCGATGCAACGCACTGGAGATCTGTGTTCCTCTTCCATCTTAGTGAGGGCAATAATGGTCTCAGCTATAGCATTCTTAGTCACCCTGGACCAGGTGTCTGAGAGGTGCCCCTGGGGTAAAAAGACACTCAAATGACTCTTTCTGCAAAGAGCCTTAAATTACATCAGCTATGATTTACATCTGCAAGCGATAACATTTAATTTGATCTTTTATGCAGCTGAACAAGCGGGTCTGATGGATATTAAGATGAAGAAGAGGGCTCACTATTAAGTCAAGATAAATCATTATTACTCACAGCAGCCATGTCTTTGACAAGTTTGATGATAATCTCAGCTATCTGCGGCGGAGTGGAGCCCTTCATCCACCAGTGACTTTCTCCACGCCGTATGTAGCTGTAAAAACACGCACAGGAAGACCAACAGAAAGTCAAATAAACACTCAAATCAAGTCTGAATGACAAAAGCTGCTATCTTATTTAACGTTGCTCTTCTAAAGAAAAATGGAGAATTAAAAACATGTCCTGGTTTTTGTCCTTATAATAGTGGTGGACTGTGTCTGGCTCAAGCTTTAAAAATAATATATTTTCCATGTAAATATTTCCATGCGACTGTGAATGTTGTGCATTCAAATGTGTTCAAACAACGTTGTGATCTTCCTGAACTGCATCAACTACAGTTGTCTGCGTCCATGCTCATGAACATGCATGCAAAGAAATAGCACAATGTTTTTATAAAATAATTGATTAAACTTTAGTTTGCTTTTCACCAAATCCATTTGTATACCTTCAAAAAACTTGAATAATAAAGCAAAAGTGAAAAATTATTTTTGAAGCTTTTGTGTCTGTTTGAAGCTTATGAAGAGTCAGAGTTCTGGTTCTGAGGAACAAGTCATAGGGGGTTTGCGTGACACAAAAGTGAGCAAATAATGACTCGGTTTTTATTTTTAGGTAAACCATCCCTTTAACACTGGCCAAGCAACAAATGCAAATTATAATTGGCCTTGGTGGATAAATCAAATGCCAGTTGGCTGCTAAATTTTAGATCCTGCATATGTCCATTAAAACATTGTTTTTAACACTTCACAAATCAAACTTTGTAACGACACTGACTTCAGCATCCATGCTGACCTTGAGTTAAAGATCATGGGCAGAGTGACTGTTGTGACTCCTTTGCCTGCAGCCATGCCAGCTGTGCCAACTATAGTGGTACCCTTGGCCTTGAGCTGCACCGTGAGGGCCTTGGCAATGCACCCCAGGAACATATCCAAAATGCCCAGCTTGGTCCAGTCACCCTTCTCAGTAGAGTGGATGATGTCACTGATGTCCGCTGGTGGCAGGGCCTTTACACCAATGACACTGGCCAAGCGCATGGGAGTAACCTCAGGAAGAACACGTCTGAGCAGTGATGTCACCTGCATGCAGAGAACAATCAACGTTGCAAAACAGAACTTTACGTTGTTCTAGAAAATCTTAATCTTCATTTTTGACTGTTAGTTTCAACAAATCAGTTCCAACTAATTCAATAGTACACTAATCAATAGTGTTTCCAGAAATATCTGCATAGAATCATTTCGTTCAAGTAAAGCACTTAAATTGGATGCACAGAACAAAACTACTTTGATGCACAAGCCAACTCATTTAAAAGAATTCTTTGCTGTTGAATTGGGTAACACAAACCTGTCTCTGGACACGGGGTGAAGCAGTGTGAAGCAGGGAGAAGAGGTCCTGCAGCAAGGTGAGCTGCTGAGCCAGATACTGCCTGCCAACGTTAGATCCGCTCAAGGCCAGAACCATAGACAGCAGCTCAAAACAGTAAGCATCAGATGAGGCATCATCGTCACTGGGCTGAGAGTTTGCATTCTCCTTGCTGGAGATGGTGTGCTCCCATTCCTCACGTACACGTGTGGTCTCCATACGAATGGCTTGGACAATATGAGCACATACCTAAGGATGCAAACAGTGAGAAGGCTATGAATTTTTGGACCCAAATATTTCTACTGTTATTAAAGCTGCAATAGGTTTTTGGTTAAAAACAAACAAAAAACAGAACAAGTACATATCAGATCAGTTTTATAAAACTGTTTCCTAATCCCAACCTACAATAGTAAACTTTTATCAATGCTTTTTAATTTGAGCTGTCGGGTATGATTTTCTGGGAAATGTCAGTTCGACTTCATTTGACTATAACATAAAGAAGAGCATGTACATTAACCCTGCAATTTTATGTTTCAAACAGAGATGGCGATAGAAAGGCAAAAGTTACTAATTGCAGCTTTAAACAAATACAAAGTTCACAAAGAAGGGAATGCAATGATTACAATTATATGTGCCCCACCCAAAAATTGACCTAAAATGCTACTTATGTTGGCAATTTTTGGAACAGAGTTTTAAAGTACAGTTTTGGTGGCATTACCTGTTTTTGAAGGTTAGTCAGCTTGCTTCTGCTAAATATAATGCCAACCATGTGCTCCTTCAAGTCTGCATCAGATGGAGCCTGAAGAGGAAAATTAAAAAAAAAACAATAACATTTTACGCTTCAGCACTTGATAGATAATTAGGCAGTGGTCGTAGTAAGTCGCTAAACACAGGACATGCTAGTATTGACCTTGTCTTCTCCTTCAGGTGACGAGAGTAGGTTCTTCTCCTCTTGTTCTGGGGTTGGTTCTGCATCACCACATATCAGTTTTCCAAATACCTACAAAAGAAACATTGACTATTATAAAATGTCGGTCCCCTTAAACAAGATAGGACCAGAAAAAGCAAACTTTGATCACACTTTGTGATCTGGTTTTTGCCAGGTTTAAAACTCACCTGTGAGGTAATCAGGCGGAACACACGCAGCGTCTCAGCCTCACAGTTCTTCTGCTGGGCTACGCTGGCTGATATTTGCCCAACAATCTTGATGCTCTCACCCTCCTTCCAGCCAAGCACTTTGACCTGTCGCACCCTAAGCGTGTTCTCAGGACCCTTAAGCTCAATCTTGATCACGTGATGGTCCCCTACAGGCAGCTCACTGGTGACCCAGCCCATGTGCCTTGAGTCCAAGTCAATCTGGCACAACAAAAGTCCACAAAATAAAATGACCCAGGAGTTCCTAAGAGACCCAGATTCTGGTCCTGTGATCTACATTTCCATGCAGACATACTTTGATAATAACTTATGTTGTTGCTTTGCAGCTCGTCCAGTGTTGACTGGACCTCATGGCATGTGCCATGTAAACCAAAGTTTGCATTAAAAATGACCATATGCACAATTATTCTTTGTGTTGTGGTATTGCCAGATGTGTGTGTACACTGGCATATAGATAAATAAACTATAGCTAGTTTATTATTTCCTAGTGTATTGAGTTTTTTGGCTCTTGAGTGATATAAACTTCACAACTAAAGTGTGATATGCTATTTATAGCTAATGCTCTGATAGTGTGAGAAGTATCATGGTTGAGTGCTGGCCTACACTGTTATATATACCTTTGAAAAATATGCTTCTTGGGTACTGTGTTTTGAGGTACTGTGTTTAAGGTTTATTTTAAAAGATGTTCCCACAATTTATTGCTATTTGAATTTCTGACAAAAAATAAACATGCAGGAACTCAATCTCACAGTTATTTTGCTGGGCTTCTGCTTGACTAAAGTTTGGTTTAGTCATTTGAAAGGTAATTAGTATGCCTTACATTTAATAATTGAAACTTGTCAGCCATGCATGATTTTAGTTATTTAAAGGGACAGTTCACCCAAAAATTCTAATTCTTCATCATTTACTTACCCTCACATCATTCCACACCTGTATGACTTTAATTCTGAGGAAGATATTTTGAATTATGTTGATAACCAAACAACTGAGGCAAAATTATCGTATTTTGGGTTCCACAGATAAAAAGTCATACAGCTTGGGAATGGCATAAGGGTGAGTTAATGGTGGAATCATTTTTATTTTTCAAGTGAACTATCCCTTTAAAGCATGTATAACTTCTTTTGTAGCTTGTGTTTTGACCAAATTATTAACCATAAACCATGAAGGAATTTTAGGAACCCAGGCTGTCAAAGGGAAGAACAATGGCTAATTGTAGATAAAACAAAATTCAGCCCCACCTGTTTGATCCTGCAGAGATCTTCCACAGCCTTCCCACACAGGAACGTCATTGATGTTACTTTATTCTGAGAGAACACAGATTATACATTATCAGCTGTTTATGAATGACCTATGAATAAATGTACAGCAACACAGCCTGAGGATCATTAACTCACTCCAATGTCACGGGAGTTGTCTACATGTACAGAGACATAGGAAGCAATGATTCCTTTAACACAGCTGATAGTGATGCTCTTGGCTTTGTTCTTATCTTCATCCCCAGACTCCCAGAATGTCTCAGTGGAGCCGTCAGTTAGGCTGCCAATCATGGCTGGTCTACTGGATGTTTTAATGTCCACCGTACTAGTCAGATCTTTCAGACAGGTCACCACACAAAGTTCCTGCAACAAATACGAACACACATTATGGTGTGCAACAAGAAAGCAGATCTATGCAGTCAGTCATCATAGATGAAAAATTTTCCACCTGACTGATTGCTTCATATCCAGACTGGACACTGATGTTAAAACTCTCCTCGCTGTCTCCATCGTCTGATTTGGACAGGATGTTATTGATATGATGAAACACATTACTCTGGTGCAGGAACTGATGATCTGACTGTTTGAATTTCAGGCTCCAACATCTAGCAAACCAGCAAAACAAATGTCATGAAATGAATGGATGCCAAGGAGTTGCTATGCAGTTGTTCAGGTGTTCAAAGTAGTTTTAGCATGGTGCTATGCAATTGCTAGGGGGTTACAGGGGACCATTGATTTGTGGTTGCCTGCTGCACACCTCTTCTCAACAACTAATCATAGCTGTAGCAGAAACTTGCCCAAGGCAAGCACCTCCAATGATCAGCCCCTAGTCACAATAAATCCTGGTATAGTATTACAGATTTATGCTGGTTCAGCTCTGTCCATAGAGTCATACCTTAGAGCCATCTGCTGGAGGGAGCTTCCACTAGGCAGGGACATCATGAGATCAGAGATGGTCTGGAGAAGACGGTGGAAGGTGTGAGGAAGCGGGTGAGCCGCTTCTCCAGCAATGAGTATGTCAGAGAGCGGGTGCTCACAGACACCTAAATCTTTCTCCTGCAGGAAAGAAGTAAACCTCCGGTGTCAGAAACCTCAGGCTGTTGTTTAGGAACAGCAATGAACAATTAGCATTGTTTCAAACCTGCTCAAGGTTCTCCTTGTTTCCTTTGCTCTCCTCATCCTCTTCTTCTTCTGTCTCAAAGGGAGATGGAGTCAGAGATGCCACAAAGTGCCACAGGATATCATGGAGGGAGGTGGTTTGAGTCACATTACACAGCAGCCAGTTAAATGCCTGACAAGGAAACATTATTTATAGAGAAAAACTCAAACATTTCAAATTGAAAACAGCTCAAATCAAAAACTAAACTTGTTTACGTCTTTAGTGAAAATGGAAATTACTGCTGACCTCCATGGCAAACACCCTGCAGGCTGATTTGCGGAGTGCATGTTTCATGGCCACCTCCAGACCCTCTAGGTCATGATGCTGGATTACGAATGCCAACACAGGCCACTGAAAATTCCGCTCGCCTTTGCTGAGAGAGCCATGGGCCGAGATCAGTCGAGACAACTCAGGAGAAGGGTGACGAAGCAGTGAGGAACCAACTTCTGCAGAGACCAGCAGAAATGAACTTTTACCATGTAAATTACAATGTTGTCACATTAAAATATTAGTTGCCAACATCAATACCAGTTAAGTTGAATGATTATAATACCATTTTTTGTTAACATTAATTATATTTTGATAGCACTGCAAAATCTCTGTAAAGTTGGTCTACCACCCAAGGCAAAATGTAAGCAAAATAGTCTTAATTGTTTGTGCTCTGTTTGTGCTGAAAAAGCACAAACAGAGTGCTTTTTGTTTGTTCTGCTTAGTATATTTATAGACCATTCTGAGGTCATTCAGCCACCCACACGCTCCAATATAGGCTTAATCGCTTGTGTCAATAAAAAGTTTCGTCTGTGCTGCTTTACTTTACTCATTCATGTCATAATGTCCTAACAGCTTCATATTTCAAAGAAATATCATGAAATCGTCACAGAAAATACTCTCGATACACAAATCAACAGCTGAAAGGTTTATATTATACCTTTAAATCTTAATATTGTATGTTGTTTCCTGAAAGATAATTGATAATAAATAATTAATTATTATAAGTGATTGCTTATAATTCAACGTCTTTAAAAACCAAAGCAGCACAAATAAAACTTTTACTAGCACAAACCAGCTTAAACAAACACAATTATTTTGGGGTCAATTTGTAGCATTAGGTGGAGCTGAATGACCTCAGAATGACCTTTAAATATTCTTTTACCATTACAAATCTGAAGCAGCACAAATGAAAATTTTTATAGCACAAGCGATTAAGACTAACTTGCCGACATTTCGCACTGGCTGGGAGGCCAAGTTTAAGCATGTCACTGCAAACACAAACACATAATGTTGCATTAATATTTACAAATTAAACTAAAACAAAGGCACAACGCTAGATACTACTATAGTAGCAATTGGGGTATGAGTTTACAAATCCTACTATGATAAAGAATTTGATAATGAATACTAAAAAGTGTTACAAGACATTCCAGGAATGTACCAACCAACAGTCAGTATAATATGATTTATATTTTCACCATACATATACAGAAATGCTTGGTATTATCAATACTATAAAATATAAACATTTCTAATATTTCTGGCACAAAGTCATAATCATTTATAAAACGAAGAACAGAATCGTCACATAAAGTGGCAACTGCATGGTAATGTTATGTGGTAATGTTATGTAAGTAAC
>JAZGTJ010018989.1:0-10000 GCA_036877575.1 Botia almorhae | reverse complement strand
AACATGGTACGAAAATACCTTGCAGGATATTATGTCTAAATCTCCAAGCTTTGAATTCCATTCAAGTTTATACATTTATACATTAGTGTAAATTTTACAAACATTTTACATTTTACAAAGCCACCCACTGGCTGTACTGTGTGATTGACAGGATTTACTGGTTTGTTTCATAACGGGTAGATAGTATATCAATGCACAGATCTGATGATATATCAGCCCCTCAAGTGGTCAAGGGTGGACACTGTGAGCCACAACAGAATATAAACCTCTAGCGCTTTCTCTGTTAGGCTTTGAGTGGGCACTGAACCCATTACCTGTTGAAACTGGGATTTGAAACATAACAGACACATACATGTGCCTTCCTCCATCCACAAATCTTTAAAGCTACACAGAAATGTCACAAACTCCATAAACTGGTAGTTGAGTTTGGTCTCAGCGTGCACATAATTACAAATCTGCTTAACCTACAGTAAAAATACAGTTTAAAAAAAAATAAAAATACAGATCGTGACATTTCAAATGTGTTATATAAACCTTGTCAAAATGTGTCAAAGCGTTTTAAATTAAACAGATAAATGCATTTTCCTCCAGGGTATGGAGCCAGTTACACAAGACATTTGAGACTGGCGCTCAATTGAAACCAGACCTTCAGTAGCTCAGGGGTGAGTGCGCTTAAGGGGCACATTAAAACAAACAATATGGTATTTCCACTGAAATTATAATAAAACTGGACTAATAGCATACATTTCATCATGTAAATTACCCCATCTGTTAACTACATCATGCTATGAATTCATATAATGTCTATACAAACTTATACTACGTAAACTATACGTTTTCGTGATTATTGGGGTCATGGACAGTTTTACTATTTAACATCAAGACCATAAACGTGTGTTGGGTCAGCAAACAGCTGTTCATGTATTAACAATCAGTAACTTCTCCATTACAGTGACCACGAGCCCAGTTTAATCTTAATTCTCACAAATGATCTGCGCAAAGGATTGTTACTCGTTTATTGTAAAACATAAAAGTATAAATACATAAAATCCTTTACTTTCACTTTAAAACTTTTTAAAAAAAATAAATAAAGTTGATTTAGTGAGTATAGTTACATGCCCCCTCAAGTCAATTCGTCCAAGTCATTTCGGTTGTAAGTTATTTTGTAGGTTTTATAACATATATAACATAAATAACATGCATAAATTTAATAATGTTAATTGGCTGGTTTAATAAATAACGATTTATTTATCGTTTAATAAATAAATGTTAATAAATAACATTTTATAACGTAACAGAGTAGTAAATAATGCACGCAAGAACGAATTAAAATGAGGTTAATTAAAAAAGGTACATTTTTACCTTTTTGTTAATTTAGTCGATTTCCCCTAGTCTTACTCCACTATTTAAAAGCAGTGTATTTGGTAAGCACAAAACTGAGAAATCATGCATAAAAGAATTACGGTACCTGCTGTCGGATCAAGGATTTGAAGAAAGGCACCTAATGATCCGCAACAACTTTGGCTTTAACGGCAGTTAAATTGCCAGCTGGACAGTCGACACAGAGATGAGAAAGACGGGACAGGAGAAACAAGGAGAGCAGGAGAGGTGGGACGACTTCTTACGAATGAAAAGGGGCAGGATTTTTTTAAGGAAAAACACACGGCCCTTTCACAGTTCAGGAGCAAAAGTTTTTCATTGCTTAACGGAACGTTTTCTGTGGATAGCGCTCACGTTCAAATGCTCACGTTTTACGTTTGCAACATTACATGGAGGGACCCTGATATTCGCCAAACACGTATTACTAGTAAAGGAGTCAGCTCAAACAATTGCTTCTGTATTAAGTGTGTAAACGACAAAAGCATGCAAAGGTCTTAATTGTGCATTATACTTTATTACAAAATCGCCAATCATCTGAAATATAAAAGGTACAAAGAAGTTTTGGTTTAAGAACATACTTTGTTTTAAACTATAGACTTTATAACTATATACTGTTTTTACAATATGCTTAACTTGCATGACTTTCACCTAGGCACTTCATATTTGCTGTCTGTACGAACAGACAGATATATATACAAACATAAGCTGTGAGCAAGTAATATATCAATAGACTATAAAGAGATCACGCAGTGCTAAAGTTACAGGGACACCAAAGATCACCAAAAAGCAAACTGATGGAAATGTTCCCAGTTGCATTAAGGGAGATTAATCTATAGTGTAAATGTTGACCCTTAAAACGTTTGTTTTCCTGATAATAAGTCAAAAAGCTTGCATAGTCCTTTATTATCTAACTGTTATGTGAAATGATATCAACACAACATTGATTTTCTACAAAACTACAATACTATGAGCTAAGAGCAGGAGTGCAGTGTATCTGCAGTGAAATTCTGACTCTGAAATCACACTTACAACACTATACAAAAAATTATTTTTATGTGCCAGACCCCTACAACAACAATTATATTTACTGATAATGAGAACAAAACGAAAAAGAACAGTTATTAAAAATGAATTTAGCTGGTTTTCAGTTTAAGTCCAAAAAATTATATTGTGTTCTTTAAAATAATAATTTTTTTCTGTTGTGAATACATAAGTAATATCACCATAACCTATTTTGCTGTCTGGTACAATATCAGTGTTATTTCTCACCAGTTAAATGTAGTACAGTACTATCTGACAGCAGACACATTTCAGCATTACAAATCACTGCAATTAATGCTAGAAGACATGATAATAAACTGATATGGCTTGGTCTGCATAGTTGACTGTGTGGTCCGACAACAATCTGATATTTGAAGGCAACTTTGGTCTAATGCATAACTATTTCAGGACTTTGGTAAAACGTCACGTTATTACGGGTGAAACCATCAGTTCAGGATTGGTTTGATAATTCCAAAAGTGCCCCAACTGCACCAAAATAACCCTGAAAAACAAATAAAAAAGGGGAAGACAGTGGTTATGGGTCAATTGCTTACACATTGTTTGAGCATTGTACAGCAGGTCATATAAAGGACACATACCTCATGTCGGAGGAACAGAGCTTTAAGTTGTCCCTTGCTCCAGTAGTCCAAGGCATAAGCCAGCAACTTCATGGACAGCGTGTTCACTCGCAGAAAGTTTCCAACAAACACCACTCGTTCAATATTCTAAATGGAAGAAACTCATAATAAGCATTTATTCTGAAAACAAATCTCTTTTAACAGGTACATGCTTACACAGAGCCGACTGGCCCCTGGTCTCTCATAGCCCTGTACAATGCTGCTTGATCCAGATTCCACAAGGCAGCACCGTAAAGAGGCTGACAGACAAGGGCAAGACTTAAATGAAGGTGGAAATACATAGTATTGCATAGCAGTGTCTTGCAGCTTGTAGTGTAAATGAACACATGTACCTCGTTGAGCGCACACATGCGGGTGATTGAGCCAATGTTGTTTGTTATGGTGACTAATGTAGCTCTAGCCAGATCCTCTTTAGAGACAGAGTCTCTCTTCTCCCTGCACATCATGTTCCCAAAACTAGAAAAACACACACGTTACATTGATCGAATTGACTAACATGTCATGTCAAATAAGAAATAACACTTCAGTGTACACCTATAGTAAGCAAAAAGTGATTGTCATACACATTTATACATAACTACACAATATATGTGCCTTTACCTGGAGGCAACAGCCCATCCTGGCAAACCAAATCTCTCATAGTCACCACCATAGATATCCCGGACTAGTTTATCCACACGTGTACTCTCTCCTTCTGAGGCCATTGCCAATGCATCCTCAAAGGTGGAGCATCCAGTCAACAGGCAACACAGCCCAAGGAATGTACCACCACCAAGGCTGAGGGGTGGAGAGGAAAAAAAGAGACAGATGTGCGGTAAACCTCTAATACATTTTGCTAACTGTTAATAATGTTACTTATAAGAGTTATTAAAATGAACATAATATTTTTAAAGCCATAACCAACCTGGTTCCAGTGACCCGCTTGTAGTTGTCTTTGGAGTACACAGCCAGTATGCTGACCCCTGACCCAATGTTAACCAGCAGCAGAGGAAAGGGACAGCTCTCCAGGTTGTAAGCTTTCTGCTCCCAGCGCTCGGGGTCAGTTGGGTTCTCAAAGTAGTAACATTCAGCTGGACCACTTGAGACCAGTGAGTTAATGTACAAAACCCCCTTTATCAGACAGTCCAGCTCATCTAGCTTCAACAGCTGCAGACTGGCCATCTTAAAGAGAAAAATCACCACAGATAGCCATTTAGTAAATCGTATCATATAAACTGCATGAGTGCAGCAACACAGAAAACAACCAAATAAAGATAAAACTGGTATGTCGGCTTGGACACACCGTACGGAAGTCATCTTCAAACTTAAACGCTCCACCGCCCGTAGCACAGAGAGTGGTGTGCAAACTGGAGAAGTGCTTGTCTCGGCCCATCTGCAGGAAGGTAGGTAGCTCATGCGTGGGAAAGCGGATGAAGTGCAGGCTGCCTTTGCGACCCCAAAGAGTGAGATCTGAGAGCTCCAGGTGTACATCTCGAATCCCTGTTTTGCCATAGGCAGTGTTTGAGGTGAGGTAGCGACGGATGCTCTTTAGACTCTCCACCTCCTCCTGTTCTTCCTCCGCTGTGATGTCTTTTGGTTCAAAATATACAAGCTTCACCAATGTGCCACCAATGTCCATACCAAACCATGGGAATGCTGGACACCAATAATAAAATGAAAAGTGTTAGTGACCCTATATTTTCTAAACATTTTCTGTGTATATGAATAAACTCCATGCTTTAAACCCACCATACATTATTCAATATACATTATCTGACTCTAAACTGTGTTATTATTTGCCAATGTTTTCCGTATTGATAAATGTAATTATTCAATATCTGACTACAGATATTGTTGTATCAGTTACCAATTTACATTTATGTATTGGTTTATTTCATAATACAAGGTAAACTGTAAAAAAACAAAAGCGACGTCAATACAACAATAACTGTAAATTTTACACGAATCCGTAAACAAAGGTTTTCACTGGTAATGTATTTGTCCGTCACCGTCGATTCGTTGCGGAATCAACCCCGTTACCTATCGTCATAACAAGATGGTTCACCTACGCGGCCTGTTTTTCTTTAGCGAATCGAGCCTCAGCATCGACAGCGTCGATTTTGCCTTATGCTGCTCTCTGTCGGCACCAGCACCGGCCGCTGCACTGTCCGCGCTGGGTGTAGCAATTACGCTACATGTCGTTTCCGTCTTTGATCGAGAGAGTCTGGCCGCTGTCGATTCTTCTTCTTGCTCTTCCGCACATCCCTCGCCGTCACAGGGGCAGCCGTTCAACTCCATTGGTATTTATTGTTTAGCAGAAAAATCTACATGTGCTGTTAACAAGAAAATAACCGTTAACGCATATGGACGCATTACCAGTATTTTAAATGGTCATTTACATCACTGCTTCACTGTGTTTACAACACAGGCACAGTTACTCGAGTGGCCAATGAATGCGCTCTCCTGTCGAATAAAATAGAAACGAGCCAATCCGGTTCTCTCTTCGAGATGATCCATTGCCGATCATGTTCCCTTCTTCAACAGGAGGTGGCGCGATTCACATCATATGTATATAAACATAATCATCCTACACCATTGTGACCATTGGGTTACAATAATTATTTTGTATGTTACGACTGACCACAAAAACTAATGGTATGACACTTTATTGTGAATACTCTTCTGTAGTTCATTACAAACAAGAACAAGTACACAACAGTTTAATCACACCAATATATCACACCAATATATTCCCCTGAAATACAATTTACAGTTACGAAAGGCACAGCATAAAAAGATCACTAGTAATATTACTACATTAAGTTTTTAAAACAATATTCAGCTATACATGTGTGCATTTCATATCACATAAAAAATTAAAATGCAAAAGTGCTATTTCTGCTAAAAATTACCCCTAAAAACTCATGTATGTTTAATGTAAAGTGTCCACATAATTCTGAAGCATTCAAACTGTTTATACCCAACTCCATAACTATGTACTCTTTTTTCTATTTTTTTTTCATGAGTAATTTAACTTTAATATAGTACATATAGTACAAACATTACTAATACATTTTTATTTATCTGCACTCTGAAGTGAAATTTTGGTACACAGCAAAATGGATTCCACATTTTCTTCTTTGCTGCATTGTGGACAATAAACAGAATATATAAAAATACTTTCATCCACACACAACACTTGCTTCTTGTGTTTGCGGTCTTGCTTTATCCATCTTTGCAGTTACTCCACATGCATTAGCAAAAGACATCTGTGTTTTGCCAGCAGTGGGCAGCCACCTGTGTGAATGCATTGTCTCACTTGTCAGACAGTCTTAAAGTCATATCACTCACAGAAAGAGCAGACATGCAACCATGATAAAGAAGTTTACTAAGGCACCAATGAAAATAATATTCAAAAGGAACAAAATTAAGAACAAACTGCGAGTCTTACGCAAAGTGAGATACTGGTGACGATAATAGACGTTGTACAGTAATTCTTGAGAAAGTGTTTAAAAACAGTTTGCACAGAATGACATGCAATAGCCCTGTATCATGAATGTATTTGTGCTAACTTTTATAACTAACTGTACAGCAAATTACTGTTTAACATTAACTTTTAAAACAGATGCTATGCATGGCAAAACACACAAAAGCTATTGTATGGCTGTAGAAGACTTGGAATATAGTGCACAAATCATATGAACTACTTGGTACATTTTTGCCTTTTTTGGAGCATGTCAGCACCAGTTACTATTCATCTTTCCTGTATGAAAATAAACAAAGTTTTTTAGTGCTCCACAAAAAAACAAATGTGTTTTGTGCAACATGGAAGTGAGTAGATAATGACAGAATTTTCATTTCTGGGTGAACTTTAAAACTGTAGAATTAATGCTTGATTTTCCAGACCACAAAAATACCAATGCCTACAAAAGCAGCAGCAGTAGCAGCAGCAATAAGGTGGGGCGGGCCTAATCTCTGGCCAATCCCATCTTTTCCCTTTCCTCTATGCTCTGACCTAGTGACATTTAATTCTTGCTCCTGATAGTTAACAGTGGCTGACTTCTCATGGTCTGATGTTCTGATGGCATCACGCCCAGTTGGCTTACGAAGATAACCTACATTTTCTGTGTTACGACGATTCAGGAAAGGCTGGTCCTCAGAGATGACCATGCTGTGTTGCAGATTTACTGACACCCCAACTGGCCTGGCTGTATTACCAAGCATACTTGGTGGCTGACCATTCAAATTCTCAGCAGATGGTTCCTCAGCAAAGTGAATTACATTGAACAGTGTTCTGGTTTGTCTTTCAGTTAAAGACTCATAGTAGTCCTCCTGAGGCTGGTTAGGTTCATTGCTGGAAGAGAGAGACTCGATGATGTGGTGCTCAGCAAGTCTTGTGGACTGTCTAGGCTCTTCAGAATACTCTGTTGTCTCGCTGATCTGCAAATCACTTGAAACCGTTGAGCAAGGCTCTTCTTGTGAGACAGAAAGAGCTCCTCCTGGAATTCGAAGGATGCCAGGCTTACTGAAACATTCCTGGCTGATGGAATAGGATCCGTGAGTAACAACATTAGTAGGGGCAGAAGGTGTAGCCCGAGCTTGTGTGATAGAAGTCGTTTGGGCTATGACTGGCAATTCAACAGGGTTGGTCCTTTGAGCAATCTGCAGAAAACAACATAAGATTAAGCCACAGAAAAGCAGAATAATGGCTGAAAATGTGAATTGCTCGATGGCACTAGTACTAAGACAACCAGGCCTAATGCGATAACCTTGCTATGTTAATGTTTGACAGTGAGATATTCTGGGTTGAGCATTACCTCAATTGCAGTTGGGTCAGAGCATTCTTCTGGCACCTGAGACCTTACAGGTTTTAAAGAAGGATTGGTGTCTTGAATAGGATGCTTATCAGAGGTCTCTTCGATTGCTAATGGTACCTGGTCTTTGTCTGACTTTGTCTGAAAGGAACCACTGAGGTTTGTAATTTGGCTTTGAGGGGTGTTTGAGGAGGATGCTTGAGCACTTAAGGTGGAAATTACATTTCCACCAGAGGTAGTGGTTTGGCCATCTGGGTTGTCTAAAATGGGTGATTTGATCTCAGTTGCCACATTATGGGTTGGGACTACATTTTGCTGAACAGGTGAAGTCACTTTGGAAGCTAAACCATCAGCAGTGGAAGGTGCTTGGGAAGGAACTACATCTGGAGCTTGAGAAGCTGGTTGAAAAGAGGGTGCTGGAGCAGGGATTTTCACTCGCACAGGCTGTGTCTTAGGAACTTGAGGAACTGCAGCTGGAGCTTGCACTGTGGGCGGAGTCAGGGGGGGAGTAGTGGTCACTGGGACAGTATGAACTGTTGCTGCAGTGGCTGTAGCAGCACCTGTGGAATCAGAAGCAGGAGCTTGGGGAGGTGCTGAAGCAACTGCATTTTCTATAGACAAAATAGTAAAAAATGTTTTTATTAAAATGTCCCTATCGTTTTAAACATAAGCATATCTATAACAGAGGGCTCTTACTTGTCTTTCCCCTGATCCTGTCATAAGCATCGCTGATCTCATCAGCCAGTTTCCTGTGTTCACATGCCCTCAGGGCAGAGATGAACTCCTCAGGCCAGTTCTCTCGTCTGCGCAGGTTGTCCAAAAGCACTGGCACAGCAGCAGAGTTTCCAGAATTACCTTTTTTGGCTTCAACATCCTCCTACAAAATTATAAAGCTGAATTAAGTAACAAAATGTGGATAAGCTTGTATGTATAAACAAGTTACAAACGTAACAAAAACTATGATCAACATCTCAATGGACAGTATTATTTTGCCTTTGGTGTATGATCATGTGTGTATCTGACAGTAGACAGCAGTGTTTTTATAGCTTTCTTACCCTATCAGTAAGTGTGAGGCATGGCAAGTGAGGCAAAATCTCTCCCACTTTGATTGTTGATGAATAAACACCCAATTTCTTCCTGATCACCTCATTATAAAGCCGGTCACTTGCATATGTCATTTTAGCACTTAAAAGAGGAAAAAGTAACAAAAAGTGGTCATTTAAATGTTTGTTAGTATAAATCATACTACATAAAGAGCTCATGTCAATTTTGAACTGAATATTAGTACCTGCTTTAATTAGCAAAACTGTCCAAATCAGCCCTGAGAAAAGAAATAACCATTTTTATCATTCAACATTTACATTTATGCAATTAGCAGACGCTTTTATCCAAAGCGACTTACATTGCATTATACTATACCTTGTTTCTGAGTGTGTGCAATCCCACGGGATTGAACCCATGACCTTGATGTTGTTAACACCATTCTCTAACCACTAACATTGACATGAAAGCCTTCAAAATCTTTAAAGGGTTAAAGGTTTTTACACCTAGCTGAATGTAAAATAATACATCCAGCTAGACAGGGTGCAGTCTGTTGATCGCATCAACACTGCGGGATGAGGAAAGATATCAATTAAAAGTGAAAGTAAAAACGGTAATGTAATTGTGAGTTTAGGGAAACTCTTGATTTTCCATTTGGCCATAAAGAAAGAGTTTCAAGCAACAGATCATTTTAATCATTTGAAATATTTAGTGTTTTTGTTTAATTATTTTGCACTACAATTTTTTAATTGTTATACTTTTGTTCTGTATACTTGCTGTAATAGACTTAATCTCTTAATCTGTATTGGCATTTCTATCACATTCTCACAAAGACCCTGCAGTCCCTCCTGAACCGCTAACGGGTTTGCAAACCCCATCTGAAAAATCTTGACCTCAAATGTCACAGCTGAGACAAAATAAAATGACACTGACAGGGTGAATAATTGAGTATTTGTCTGATGTAATCTGTTGGTAAAATATTAAATGAAGTTTTATTAACTAAATTCGGGAGGAGCACGGTCATGTAATCCAACCAATCAGCACGCAACGACGCATATATATAGCCGTCCTTCACCTCCGTCACATGACAGTCTCGCAGCATCCCTC
>JAZGTJ010018987.1:0-11142 GCA_036877575.1 Botia almorhae | reverse complement strand
ATAATACACCTATATATAATAATGTAGCAATAAATGTAAGCTACATGTGAATAAAACCGCCGGCTTTTCTGTCTCACACCGGTAGGTAATACACCTTTAACCCGATTACACTTATATAAACACTGTGTTCTGTCTAGCCTCACTTTAGAGCTGCAATAGCTTGATGTGTATACGGCAGAAATGCTGGATAAGCACAATATAAACGTCTCAGGGAGGTGATCTCAAACAGCTCAGTAGAAAACATCACAGCCGGTCTGGTTTTAAGGTGACGGCCGCGACTTGTGTTTTCATCATTCATTTGCGGCGTCTGCTTGACTTGCCGTCAGCAGCGTCGAGGCGGGACTCAAAAGTTTCAAGCGTGGCCCACTTTTCCCCGACTCCTCCTCGGCTCAACCAGAGCTCGCGATGCCATTGTGCTCTTGACAGAACTTTCCCACATAAAAACCACTTTCCCAAAAACCATCAAGCTGTCAAGTGAAGTGGAAAAATGAGAGAGATTACTGCATAAAGGCCGAGCGCGGGACGGGGGCAGAGACAGAGAGAGAGAAAGAGAAAAGAGAAAGCGTGAGGTAAAGAGACAGTTCCGGATTCTTCTGCAGCAAAAACATTCCAATGACTTTCTTACACTTTTAACAAGCTTCTCTGTTTTCTCATCGGTAACGGACATATTTATTCTGCTATCTGTTTTTCTCTTTTCTTTGTTTACAACAACTGGGGAAGAAACACAAAGGTGTTCTCGATTGTTTCTCCAAAAAGGAGTTCACGTTTGTCTCCTGTCGAATTTTAGTGGCGATCTCAACAAGGTCTCAACTTCTGCTCAGATTAGCCAAGACGCAAGTCTGCGAACAAATTCAAAGATTTTAACTCAAATGTTTTTCGTTATATTCTCCTAAAACCAAATGTTATCCGCCTTAATTTCATAGCTATACCAACAACTGTGTATTTTGATTCTTTTTTTTTAGAAGGTTTAAGCACAAACGCCTAAGGCGATATTTAAGCACATCGCAACTGAGAACTCCATTAAGTTTCCTCAGCTTTGTTTGAGCAACCTCTGAGCGATACAAGTTTTTACCGGGTAATACAAATTTTTATAAAACAGTTGCGATGGCTGAAGACTTGTACTGAATTCATTTGAAGCTGCTGTTTCAGCGAACGGAGTTCCTTATGACAGACTGATGTTCTGATTGAGCCCGTTGTGTTTTTTATTCCACAGACAAGAGCTGCATGAATATCTAATGAGTAACTTGCACACTCAAAAGTGAGCGACACGCAGCCTGCTGTGCGGGACGCATGAGCTGTGTTTTTAAAGCGCGAGTGAATAATCTCCGCGCGCTCTCTCTCTGTGTGGGAAAAGGAAGTGGAACTCCAGCAAGCGACTCCCCCTGAATTCCGCATCTATGATGTCATAATCACTCGCATCAAAGGCATTCCGTTCGCCACGGCAACTGTCACTCTCCCTGGAGGCGTCATTAAAACAGAGCGCACCAAACCGAGCTGCTCAGGAGCTAATAGAGAAACACACATACATACGCTGCAACCAAACAATGCTATAGTGGGACAAGCACAGCAAGTTATTACTGAACTCAAAGAGGAGAGACGAAGCCACACACACACACACACACACACATATACTAATTTAAATGGGGACATTGACTTCTATTGTTCTGATAAACAGCTAGTTATAAACAATATAACCTATGTGTATTAACTTTAAATACAAACTATTTATTAAACTCTATTCACTATATTTTCATAGTGTCTTTACCAATAAGGATGTTTTGTTTAGATTTGTCAGGTTTTGCTGACTTTGGGTACAAATTTGTCCTCAGTATATGGTTAAGTNCACACACACACACACAAGCCTGCAGACAATCATACAACACTCTCATGCACAGATGCACACAGCCACACACACACACACACACACACACACACACTAAAAGACACTATAAATAGGACAGCTCTAATGTGGTGCTGTGTAGTTCTTGCCCTTGGGTACAAGGCTCTTCCAAAGAAAGAGAGGAAGAGATGGAGGAAAAGTAGACAGAAAGGAGGAGTGCAAGTCAACGTGTGTGCGAGAGAAAGAGACAGAACTAGAGTGACAAATAATCGTAAAGGCAAGAAAATAATAAAAAGTATGTTGCTATACAATTTCAACAAACCCTAGTTTATGTTTATGACAAGTATGCATGTAATATACTAGAGATGCCAAAACACCAAAATACCAGTAGGCATTACCAATATCGGTGAAATTTTATTTCATGTTTAAATTGTTAAACCACACGCTCGAACACATTACTGTATTTATAAAGATTAAATATTAAATTAAACACTATCAAATAAATTAAAACGCCATGTAGCCTCTAAGCCTTCATTTCACAAATAAAAAAGCACTGCTATTCATTTTTAAAGCCAAGTAAAGCAGTCAGTAATACAAAAATAACGAGATAATGAGATCTCTTTAATGTCTCAATTATTTCTCCTAGACAACGAGATAAAAAATGGAGGGCGAACCGAAACTTTTGCTAAAGTCTCCCCCCGTTTCTCAAAGAAAAAACAGACCCAGAAAACTCACAAATGTCTTAGAGTTTTAAAAGAGATCTCGGCAATGTCTCAAACTGAGCTCAGATTTGCCAAATCTGCGATCAAAATTCAATATTATTGAGGATTTCAATATGAACTCAAATATTTCTCATCCAATTTACCCAAATACAAATCATTTTACCCACAACCTACATTCATTTTACAGCTTCCTGCTCTTCAATGTATTTTATCAATTGTCTCTTTGGTTTTAGCTTTTATTTCTCCTTAGCAATTTCGAGAGGAACATCCGAGACGCAGATGATACTTAAATGAAATAACTGAGATCTCCATCAATCTCAGATCTCCTGAGCTATGAAAGAGCAACCTGTGAGAAATTACAGGTTTAATATTTCTATAAGAAATATTTTATAGAAATAACTTCTAAAACAAAGACTTAAATCAAGTTTATCAAAAACCTAACAGCGGTATCAATTACCTCAGTGATCATTTAGAAACCGAAAACTAATGGTCAATTTTGGTAGATGACACAAAGATCCACCTGTCAGTCGTATAGCACACTCACACTGCTACCAAACTGGGTCTGTACTTGGTTTTAATGATACTACAGATAAATTTGCATTGTTACTAATCGTTTATTTTATTTATAATTTAGTATTGATATATCCCTAAATTGTACATTTATTGTATATACTTGTATATAATTATAATATACGGCATAAAATTGTATATACTTATTTATAAACATAATCTTTTTTAAGTTTTCACACAGGTAGTTGTACCTACATGTTGTGCAGGTCCACATGTATGTGTTCAGGTATTTGTATAAGTGTGTGTATGTGTGTGTTTTTGTAGCATGTTGTGTGTTTGTGGTGGTATGACCGCGATGACCTACCCCAGGTAGCGTCTTCTGCTCGTGAAGCGCGGTCTGAGCTTTTAGCGCCGATTCTCTCGCACAGTATGTGAGGAAGGCACAGCCTGAGAGAGGGAACAAGAGACAAAGAGAGAAATCAGAGACAGGTCAGTGGGGTTTGTGTACAAGCAGGTGTGCTCAACTTCCTTCATCTGAAACAGAGAATGTTATTATGCTTCCTGCAATACAATCATATTACATTTCCGTCCCTGTAGCTTAACTGGAAGAGCATTGTGCTAGCAACACCCGTGTCATGGGTTTGACTCCCAGGGAATTCCTGGGCTGATTAATGTATTCTAAAAGATGTTTACCAAATGCAAAGTGAGATGTATATTTATGTAGCAGACCAAACAGCAGAAGAGATAAAAGGCGATCTGAGAGCAAACAAAAGTACCCACAACTGTGTCGCCAGAGAGAGAAAGAGAGAGAAAGAGAGAGAGAGAATGTAAATAATACAAGCTATTTCTTTAAAATTCAAGCTACAAGGCCGGGTTGGTAACAAAATTAGACAGTAGTTGCTTGTCCATGCATTTGAAAAATGGATATAAACATTACGGCTAACGCCAAGAGTCAAGAAGTATTTTTGTCACGGTCTATAAATTATATAATTGTTGATGTGAAAAATCAATACTGTTTTGCCTACTTTTCAGAAACAACCTGTGTTCACACTAAAACTACAATCTAGAATTGTACAAACGTCAAATAAAATCATTCCATTTTACTTAAAAGAAAACAGTGTGCCATGTTTAAAACCTGGCACAGAAAAAGACTGCACAGCTCAAATTGTAAAAAATAAATCCTAAAAATATCTGATTATTTCAGCCTATTTATGAAGAAACGCGTGCCATGGTGAAATAATAGGTAAACTAAGTTAAACCGCCAACTAAAAGTATGGTGGAGGATGTCTATAATGAAGTAGATATGATTCAAACATATTTTATACATTCACACAAACGCCTTTAAACTCCTACGTGTGATGAGAAATGATATTAGCATGCTCTCACTCAATGCTAAGCTCATCCTGCCGAAGTATTTTGCCAGAAAACATCCGTGAATCTTTTCATCATCAACTTAATCAAAAATCCCACTGGGATGGAAACAGAATGTGGAATAACAACAGAACAAAAGCTAAAGCGATTAGCATCGCATTTGTACGAAAAGCAAATTTGAATATGCAAAGGCATGTTAATAGATGCTAATGTTTATGCTAATCTGCCATTAATATTAAAAAAATGCTAATATACTAATATGCTGAGTAAACATGATAATCTGCCGCTGACATTTCTGCCTGCATGCTAATAATGTCCACAAATGCTGATAAAATGAATAAAGCTAATTTGTAAATGAAATAAAAATGTTAATTTATTTTCAGACAAGCTCTTGTTACAGTAAGATGCTAATCTTTTCATTTAAAACCTTAAAAGAGGTTTGATGAAGTAAACAGGCCCTTACAAAAAATTACCATGTTAACAAAAGTTTAACCCAGTTATTTTAAGCGCTGTAAATAAATAATAATAATAATTATTATTAATAATAATAAATAAATACTGGATCTCCTTCTAAAAGTGACTGTGAATATTTCTGCTCTTTGGAAAATACATTTATTTTTTGGTAATAGTAGTTGCTATCACAAATTGTTACCGTTGAATCATTGTGTAGTAACTATTTAGGCTGAAATGACATTCAATAGTACATTTTTGTAAGTAAAAAGCATGATTTCAAAAAGAAAGCTAATACAAAAGGAAACTAATACAAAATACAGTTTTCTGGTGGACATTTTCACAATACAAGGAGTGTAGCGTTATATCTAGCTATATCTCGCTATAAAAGCAAGCGCCGAGGGGACGCTAAACACACGCAAGGGACATGCACACTGTTGTACGCCCTCACACACTCAGCCCCCCTGAGAGCAGAGCATGAATCAGCAGTATTTTACCCCGCTGTCCAGTATGTGTGTTTAACCCCGGCCCGGTTGCCTGAGTGCATGTAAGTATATATGCGTCTGTGTGTCTGTGCGTGCGTGTCTCCTGCAGTCCTGCCTGGCTTTTTTAATTAACTCTGACTCGTTAGCGATGGGGAGAGCTCAGTGTGACAGCTTGCACACTCCTCTGAGGGCCTGTCATGTTACAGAATGGGACAGAGCCCTCGTGGGACACTCGCGCACGCTTCCCTGTCCCACATGACGAGGAGCAGCACACACACGCGGTGCATACAGATATAAAGAATGAACCGAAACATAATGGGGAATCTTTAGTTGTCATACAAAAACAATGCTGCTCCTTTTTCTCTGGTCATGACAGCACTTAAAAGATGAGAGAGAGAGAGAGAGAAAGTGAATGGCTGAACAATAATGTAGGGGGGTTTCAGATCAAAAGCAGGAGTAGCAGAAGAACAAGTATTTTGATGCCCCTTCAAACACATATCAAAGCATAGCAGGTAGGAGGCATTGTGGGTATAGTACAAAGCTATACTGTAGTATGCTGTATATTATATGCACTGCAAGGCTGTAAGATCCGGTATAATTAATGAAAGCTGTCTTACGTCTTAAACTAAGAATCCACACATATATTTCATTATGTATTATATGTGACGCAAGGCATTTTAATAAAAATTACAGGCCCTTTCCTCTTCAAAAAAACGTACTTACACGCTGCACGGATAAGAGGTCACGTGATCAGTGAGTCATGCTAAGAGGAAAGGAAGGCAAAGGGGTACAGAACAAAACCAAATTCTTTTCTAAAAAAATATGAGTTTATGAGAAACATATTAAAAGTAACAGGCAAGTTAATCAGACAGAAGAGCACCATGACTAACACACGAGTCATCTGACTAAAATGCATTTTTTAAGAAGCTAAGGGGCCCAGAGATATACAGAGAAGGGGACAGTATACAGTCAGAGTTCCAGGCAAGGCCCCTGGCACAGGTAGGCCTATATCTCAAGTACAGGTACTTTTATATCATAGACATAGCTTAAATGCCAGTACCCTCAAAAATCTGAAATTGTTATCTCGCTTTATTTTGTCTGAAAACTATCTGCAATTTCTAATTTCACTCGATATACGCGATAGAGAAGAAAATATTCAACGTCACGTTCAAAATGCTTCATCTTCCAGTGTCTCATGCTAAATTCCTTTCAACGTGGATTTGAAAGACAAAACATAATCGGAGGACACAATCCACCCCGAGCAGGAGTGAGGGAAACGGAGAACGAGAAAGGGAGACGAGATCACAGGGCTTCTGCGTCCTACATGTGCATCTTATCTCTTGCTCTGCAGAACCCCTTAAGGGACACACACACACACACACACACACGCACGGACAATGCTGGACAAGAGCACATACTGAGACTGATGGAGTAAATACACACACCGACTGACAGTGAACAAAAGTTAAATATTTGTGATACAAATCATGAAATGTGAGTTTCTACTCTACCGTCATTGCGTTGAAAGCTTTTAAGAAAACTATTTTCAGCTCAGACATAAAATGAATCAGCTGTTATACCTTCATAAGATTCAGAATCAACTAGTGAAATCTGTTCCAGATTAGTCACTACATTGGCTTCACACTGAAAAACGAGGATGATGAATTACAATAATTTACAGAGAAACGGTAACAGTATTGTAACAGTAAAAATGTTACTGTACGTAGCTGTATGAATATAGTTGGTTATGAAGATACACCTAAAGGTTTACGTGGTATCAGGTTTGACTTTTTGGGAAGAGCGTGTCCCCTTCCTAAAGTCATAAAATCTCTTTAATTTCATTGGTTTACAGAGTTTTATTAACTGACTATAGAACTATGACTTCAACTAAATTAATCCTTGGAGTTAAAAATACAGTTTTAAGTGTGTGTTCATGGCTTGTTTATGAACATCACATTTGTGATATAGTTTAGTAGGGAAACATGCTGGCGACGCAGCAGGTTGGAACAAACCGCCTTTTATCAGCAACAATGAAAATCATTGGTCTTTTGAATGATAAATGCTTGAATAACTACAAAAGACAGTTTAAGGCCAGATTAAGTTTAAGACTTTGGTTCTGTGTAAATGCATTTTAAACCCCAAGATCTGCTGGAATTTCAATACAGCGTTTACCTTGAAAGAACTTCGCACATCTCTGCATGTGTGATTAACCAAAAATACTTTTAAAGCTTTCAAAGAGGAAAATGTGCCGTTGCGTTTTTGAACTAGAGGGGAATTTATAATGATTTTTACATTTTTGAAGCATGAGGCTTTGAAAACATCAATAGCACAAAATACGCGATGAATTACGACTCCAGTGTAGAACTTACGTTTTGAAACACTGGGCACAAAAAATAACAAAATTACGACTCTCAAATTCTGCTCTGTAATTGGAAATATCCACGTTTTGCAACCACTGGCATTTATGCATGAAAAGTAAATTATTATTTACATTCTCCATGGAACTCTATTTGCAGTTAGTAATTATATATTAATACAAATGCAAATGGAAGAAAGTGATTTTAACCGTCGCTTAAAGTGTGAATGCGGATTTTTAAACTGGATCAGGACTTCACTACAACAAAAACTGAACTAAACCTCATTGCATGTGTGCAATAGCTTTCTAGAGTCGAGGGCGCTGGAATAGTGTGGGCATCATTTATAACAATTGGGATGCATGATGCATAAATAATAAATTATAGGTGCTTTTAAACTAGTTTTTGCTTATTACGGCCATTAATTATACCTGCGACTGTGAATAATCCAATAGATCATCTTACCCCCAAAAAAGGCTTTTGTATGAGCAGCGTTCCCAGATGCATAAGATTCCCGCAATAATGGAAACACACCAGTTAAACCACTATCCTAGAGGAAAATGCTTCATTTAAGTATCAACGTTTTCTCCTAAACTTAGTTATAGGAGAAATATAATCAGAATCAAATGAGACAATTGCTACAATGCATTAAAGTTGTTAAATTAATGTAAATCGTAGCTAAAGTAACCTGGAATTTGGTACATTTGATGAGCAAGGTTTCAGATCGTATCGAAACCTTTAATAATCTTGCCTTTTGATTGTAGACAAATCTGAGCTCAGTTTGAGACAATGTTGAGATCTCTTTTAAATCTCTAATGGAGACATCTGTATGATTTTTGGGTCTTTTCCAAGGAGAAATATCTGAGACACAGGAAACTTAAGCAAAAGTTTCCATCTCTATTTAATCTCATTGAGATTTAGATCTGTGATTTTTTCCCCAGTGGGATGACAAGCCTCATCCAGCTACCGTGTGTATCGTATTCATACTGATCAGACCTTTATCGTCTTGAAACACGTTTGAGCACGTTCCTGTCATGTTTGTTTATATCATTTCATTTGCTTGGCATGTCAGTCTACGAGCACGTATCGGTTCCGCGGCAGTAAAGACTGAGCAAAGGTAACCAATTCCCAAAAGTCCCCCCTCCCTCCTTCCACACAAGTTTCCTCCGCAGACTTCGGGTAATTTAAATAAACTGCCCTCCAAGGTCTGACCATTCAAGGTCTTCTGAAATACTCTGGGATATCTCAGCGCCCCACTTTCACCCCCAAACACCACGTCTTCTTAAAATATTTAATTGGAAGCAGTAAACCCCTGATTAAATAAAAATGCACTTTGAAGAGCGCAATATGAGCGCGGAGAGTAATGCGAGCGAGCGAGAGAGAGGGATCTTCAATTACTGTGCCGAAATCACGTCAAGCTTTTTTTTTTTGATTCAATAAAACAGGCCTTAAATATTCAGAAGCTGTTTCTGGGACTAATGAGTCCTCTCTGTGAGTGATATTATTCCAGTGGAATGAAGTGGTAGTGAGAGAATATTTGAGGAGGTCGGTGGATGCATTTCTAATAGGGTCTAATGCTAAACCCGCGTTGCCCCGCGCCACTCATTGCCTCTGCTGCCGTTAACTGAAAACCTTGAGATGCATTTCGGCTCAACTCCCTGTGTGGAAACAAACTGAAGAAGAGTGAGGAAAAAAGACAGAAAGAAGGAAGGAAAGAAAGAGGGAAGAAAAAAGAAGAAGAAGAGCAAGAAAAAGAACTAAAGAAAACAAGGGAAGGAATGAAGAAGTGAGAAAAAAATGAAGGGAAAAGGAAGGGGGAAGGGAAGGAAAAAGGGTCTGAGGGAACAAAAGAATGGAAAGGAAGAAAGAAAGAAAAAGCAAAATAAGGAGAAAAGGAATGAAGCGATAGAAAAAAGAAGGTAAAGGAATGAGAGAAAGTGGAATTGACGGAGAAAAGAATGAACATGAGGAAACAGAGGGAAAGGAAGGGAGGAAAAGTGAAAGAAAAAATGGAGAAGGGAACAGAAAAGAGAAAAGGAAAGGGAAAAAAGAAGGGAAGGAAAGGACAGAGGAGTGACAAGGAAAAGAAAACGAAAAAGAAGTGAAAGAAAAGAATGTAAAGGGAGAAAAGAAGAAAAGAGGAGAATTAAAGAAAGGAATTGAAAAGAAGAAGACAAAAGAGGAAACAAAGAGGAGCGGCAGGGAAAGGTGAGGAGCGGGGAGGAGCGGAGAGCCGGAGAGGAGGGACAGAAGAAAAGAACGACTGTAAGTTTATCAAATCGATTGGCGGAGGAAAAAGGCCGAACTCTAATGTGTTGTATGTGAAGGATTTACTGTGCAGCAGAGCCACTGAATCAATGGTGTAGAAAACCATCATTAGGACAGAGTCCCCTCACACACACACACACACTACTCCCAAAGACCCGGAGACAGTATGAGCAAATACACACAACACATTCCAATCCTAATAACACTTCCTGCCTATGTGTGTTCTGACAGTGTCTACACACTACACATAACTATCTTGTTTTCACACACACACACACCTTAATTCTATCATACCTTTCTGAATTGAATTTACATCACGTTTTGGACAGATGTGGAACAGAAAATTCAGTCGTGTGCTTTTCAGAAGTGGACAGTCAATTACATCCTGGCTCTGTGGGCTTCAGATACAGAAGTATCAAGGGTAAGCTAGTGTGCCAGGCTCTGAAATACAAGAACTGAAGGTTGCTCTAAAAGAGGACAGAAACTATCGTTGGCTTACCAAATATACCCGCGGTATTGTTAGAGCGAAGACGCGCGGGAGCGTGTTTAATACCGACAGCTTGTCGAGTCAAGTGAATTTTATTTATATAGCGCTTTTCACAATACGTACTGTTTGAAAGCGTCTTCTCGGAAAGCTGTGCCTTAATGCCCTCGGCGAGCAGGCCAGAGGCGACTGTGTGTCAAGAACAAAAAACTCCAGATGTTTAGGAGAAGAGGCAGAAAAATCTCGAGAAGAACCAGATTCATCCTTATTCTGTACTTATTCAAGACACACATCATAACAATGACAGTAAGTTATTGTATTACAATAAAATTTACATTTATGCATTTGTCAGACGCTTTTATCCAAAATGACTTACATTGCATTATACTATAAATCGTTTCTGGGTATGTGCAATTCCTGGGATCGAACCCATGACCTGGGCGTTGTTAACACCATGCTCTAACCACTGAGCTACAGGAAAGCTAACTAGTTATTAGCTCATTATCTAGTACATTATACTAGTCATGGAGTCATTAAAATAAATAAGATATAATGTATAAAGTGTTGCAATAATAAGAACAATGGTTAAATTATAGTTTATAATGACTATAACTAACTAGTCTCAACTAACTAATCAAACAAGTGACATTTATAATGG
>JAZGTJ010018986.1:0-11142 GCA_036877575.1 Botia almorhae | reverse complement strand
TTCTCTCCAGACTGGACTACTGCAATGCTCTCCTCGCAGGGCTTCCAGCTTGTTCTATCAAGCCCCTGCAGTTGATTCAGAATGCAGCAGCTAGAGTGGTCTTACCTGAGACCTGTCTATATCTATGCACTTATTCACTGTTGCCCCTTATTGTAATTGAAGTTGCTTCCTTGTCCTCATTTGTAAGTCGCTTTGGATAAAAGCATCAGCTAAATGACTAAATGTAAATGTAAATGGTCTCATGGTGTGTTTGTACCTGGTATAATCCAGATGACAACAGGGTTTGGATGATCATCATGGCCTGGTCATGGTTCCAGCCAATCACAGCTCTGAGCACATACAGAGCATTGAGCAGAACTCTCCCTCCAGTGCCAGTGATCTGAGCCGTGCTCAAACCTGTGCATGACTGACCCAGAGCCGTAATGATCTGCTCTGTCAGAACGCCTGCGTTAGTTGCCAGAGCAGCGGACACCTGCACACACACGCACACACACACACACACACACACACACACAATTGACAACGCTTTGAGCATCAGAGCCACACACCCACACACAATGTTGGGTTTTTATGTTTTATGGGGACCATAGACATGACTTTTATACTGTACAAATGGTATATTCTATTTCCTTAAACTCACCATAAACTCAGCCCTCACAGAAACCTTTTTTATTTTCAAATAAGCATAATTTAGAATCAATTTTCCACTGGCTGGTCCCCACAATGAAAGTGTGTGTTTGCATTTTTTACCATCAATGGTAGAAAACAAGAAAAACACACACACATACACACAAGTACGTACGTCAGGCTGGATGCTTGTGCAGTTCTGGTTTATGCTGGGAGAAACGATCATTAACTGCTGCACAGTCAGATAAAGGAAGGAGCTAGCAGGAGCCAAACAGCGGAACTTCACAGGAAGACTTAAAACACACACAGAATATTCACACATTATTACAAGAGCCTTCAAGTCTAATGGTATGACACACACTCACACACACTCCTGATATGTTGACTCTATAAATGTGATAAGGTCATACAGCATACAGCAAAGGTCCAAACACTGTTCACACAGTTCTTATAAAAACACTAGTTCAGTAACTATGTTTTGGTTATTAAAAGTGTATTTCGAGGTTATCTCCCTGTTTCCTAAGATTTCTCCTACAAACACTATATCAGAAGGACTGACCAAAACAGTAGTATTAATGAATATTCCAGCCGTTCATCTCTTCCCTCTTCCTTCTGGAGCAAGGGTTAATCATTTCCTAGAGGACCACACTAACAACATTTTCAATCTTGTGTGCCTAACTCACTAACCGGACCGCTCACTCTGAATGTTTTTTTATACTAGCCCAAGGCGTGCCTATCAGGTGACGGCCCTCTGAGGATGTTTTTGGACTTTGTGGTGTGGGTCCTCCTGAGCTGCAGTTCCCCCCTCATCCCCCCCCCATCACCTGTCCTGAGCCAAGGATAGGGTTAGGATGACCTAGTCCCACCCTGTCCCTACCCATTCCATGGTTCCTGGATTTACCGCTGGTCCCACCCAGCTCATTGGCTCCCTTAGGCAGATCTTCTGACTTCACTTCAGTCCTCTGGGCCCATGTCTCCACCTTTCCCCATCAGCCCTTCGGATGCACCTTGGCTTTGCACTCCCTTGTCACCACAATCTGCCAGTCCGCTGCCTCCTGCCTCCACCTCACTCACTCAAGCCTGCAATGCCCCATTGGACTTCCAGGTCGCCAGTGTCGCCCTGGTCCATCGGCTCTTCAGCTTCTTCTGGTTCTCCACCTCTACCAGCTCTGCCTCCGTCAGTTGGTCCACTGGCTCTTACTGGAAGTCCCACTGGATCTCCTCCATGGCACCTCCCTCCATCAGCTCTGTCCTGGTGCTCCTCCTGACTGACCTCCTTAGTTCCCTACCATACATTAGATCTATGCCCTCCTCCTAGACTACCTCCCTTTTCATTATTTTGGACTTCCCCCCTCCTGTTGTTGAATATCTTTCTGTTTCTCTTTGGATAAGTGCCACAAACACTTACAACCTTATAGTACGTTATTTACCATAAGTTTTTCTACCATTTTGTAAATGTATTTATAAATGTGTGCATTCAATGCATCAGTTGGAATTCACATGAATTTGCTGTCTGGTGGCAGACTCTACAGATGAGTAAAGTGGATGTCTGGTCTGGTGACACTTCAGCTGGTGATGGTTTGGTGTTACTCACTAGAAAGCGCTGAAGTTGGGGTCTTGCTGGAAGAGAAGCGTCATGTAGAACTCTGTGACATTATCAGGAACATCCAGCTTATTGAAAAGCTGCAGGTTTTCCAGGTTAACCGTAAAGGGCTGGAGCTAAAATTCAGAAACAAAAGCTATTCATCAGTTTCCAAAGTGAGCAAATGAGATTTGATCAGATCAGTTTGGGTCTGTTTATCATACAAAGCTGTGGTATGGGATTTAGAGGATGAGGAATATAATGTAACGTAACATAAACAATGAAAGCTCTTTATAACTAATGCACCCTGAAGCTGCTGTGCTACTCTTGTTTATTCTTAAAGGGGTCATATTTTCTGTTTACGTTTTACTAGTTTGTTATACATGCACAAATAGCTGCATAAGATCTGCAAAGTAGCACGGCTCAAAGTCTCCCACAAAGGATTTATTTTAACTAAAAGAAAAAGCTGTTCAATACCTGCTGAAAACACCTTGGTTGACTCCTCCCCCACATTCTTATGTCACAGTGTGGGAATATTTGAATAATTCTGCCCAAATGTATACACAAAAATAAGGCGTGGCCTTAGTTGTCACAGTTGTATTGTCGCTAATAACAGACCCAATGGTCCAAAAATGACTAATAACTTGCTGCTATGGCCAGTAGCTATTGAGTTTTCCACTGATAAACTGGTACTTCCCACTGAGAAGCAAACGATCGACTTTCCTAACTCTGTGGATGACTTGCTTTTTTAAGCAGGCGGCTGACTATACTCACTATGCGGACAACTTGTGAATGACCTTGCTAGGATAATCTGGTGCTTCTGAATCAGAGTCTGTAAGTATTTGCTATTGACTGTTCAAATGCTGAGTTTTGGGCAGTGTAGAGTAACACATGCTGTTTGTCATTCCTACAATCAGAAATGCAGATGGATTTCAAACATATCTTATATACTTAAAACATAAATGCACTATGTGTTCTGTTTTACTGGGGCTTGCAATGGGGGCAAAGAGGCATTTCCACCACACGCTTGATATATTCCCCCAATCACAATGCACTGTGTCAGCTGGCCAAACAGAGCACACTGCGCTTTTCAAAAGGATAGGCTTTGTAGAAATTGGCACGTTTTTAAGGGTGGGGCATAGAGGAGCTACAATAATGTTTTTTGAAATTTAAACCATAATCTAAATTCTAACATATTCTATTATACGCAATACACAAAATAATGGTTTTAGAATAGTATGACCTTAGAATTGCTTTAAGGTTGCGTGAAAAGGGTTTGGATCAGCAGGATGTCTGTGTGTAAATGACAACAGGAAATATTCCTTAAACTGATTACAGATACACCTGCGCCACACCTGTGAGGAACCGAACAGGAGCTGCAGGTCATCCAGAGTGGTGAAGCTCAAAAACATGCCAATGTAGTTGGCAAACCAGGCGGTAGAGTTGAGATCGGGGTGTGAGGAGTTATAACATTTAGGAGCTGAAGCTGAAGAGACAAACAGAACTTCATCAGACTTCATCATAAACTTCCAATCATCAATCAACAAAGACTGGCACTCACTGGTATTCAGGTAGAATTGGATGGTACTGTAGATATTTCTTGGAGAGAAGTCCACCACACTGTAGTTGTATTTACCCATCACAGAAACACTAAACAGAAAAACACAAGAGGCTCCTCACAATCACAAACTTTTGATGTGCCACTCAACCCATGTTCCGGTACCTTCAGAAAAATGGTTAGGACAACAGTTAGGACAACAGATTCAGATGGAGCATGAAGTGCTGGGAGATTAATGTACTGAAATATCCTGGAATAATAGGCCTGTATTCTGACAATATCCTGAGATCAGATGTTTGCTGTGTTGAAAAAGCTCATCTGAACGAGTAGTTGACTAAGGCACAAGCTATTCACAATGTAAAATATTTAGACTACAGTCAAATTACAGTCAGCAGCACTACAAAAAAACAGCTAACTACACTTGTAAATTATAACTGATTATAAATTACAATGATCAGATTTTATAACTACATAATTTGCAAAACTACTGGAAAAGCAACAGTATTTCTTAACAGTTGAGTTACTGTCACACTCTCTCATAATGTAGTTCAGTTAGTAGCTTTCCTAATTAGTTACTCCACAACTAGTTTATGTACTAACCCCAGAACACAAAGAACTCATGCACAACTCACAACTTCCTGAAGGAAAGGCAGGATGCATCCTGCATGACATTTGGGTTAATGAGCTGTGATGTGAGGAAGGGCAGGTACTGAACGAGTCGATGATCAAACCATTGATCCACCTCAGACTGGTTCTTTACCATCAGTACCTGTGACCACATGCAGGACAACACCTGCCTGGCCAAACCGTCGGACCCCACAGGTTCCTACAAGACAGGGAGCAACTGGATTTATTCTTTATTTATGAAAAGAACAACCAGTTTTTTGCATTGACTTGCTTTTCTGAATATTCAGATATAAAAACACATCTTCATTTACAATCATATGAAAAATCAGTGTGAGAGGTCTCCGTACCATCTGTAAGTACTGAGGAGTTTTGGGGTAGTTTGATAACAGCTGGCAGACTTTGGCTCCATCATCAACAGTGTTTGGACGGTTGAGGAAGCTGCCGATCTCTGCTGGAGATATGGAGTCCATCAGCTGTGGAGGCCACACACACACACACACACACACACACACATACACACGTCAATCAACAAGCTGTTAAAGTCACATTCAGTGTTGGTTTCTGCTTTAACCCCTAAAAAACAGTAGTGTTGAAAAATCTGTTTATAAAGATGTCCATATCAATCATATGAATGAGATAAAGACTCCAGTATTCTGATGAAAGCTCTTGTATTCTACATGTCCATGCAGTAGTCACATGACCAGCTGACATTACCCCCGTTGTCAGACACATTGAGCTTCAGAGTGAATCAGGACTGACTGTGATTTCTACAAACATGAAAAATTGAGTAATTAAAAACATCTGATTGTTCATAAATCCACACTAAGAGTCTGTACGAAGTCCTACACCACTGTCATGTCAGCATGTCAACAATCTGTGAACCTTTATCACATTTTCTGCCCTGATCTTGGAATTGTATTAGCAGCTTAAAGCAAAATATAAGAATTGGGTGTTTGACCTCTGGCACTCGAGCAGGTGGCATCAGAGACAGGAAAGTGCTCAGATTCGGAAACTGGAAACTCATGAAGGCTGATTCCAGGAAAGCGTAGAAACTCTGGTTACCATAGCAACGGAGTGGGGTGGGCCCTGTGTGAATGGAATATTTGTTGAACAACTTTACTCTAAGTTTAATTTGTTAGTTCATACCAAAGGATGATTAGACATAATTTTAACTAAAGCTACAAATTGAAGTAGTGTTTGTTTTTTAGTTAGATTTTGCATGCCAATTGCAAATCATACTAGTTTTAAATACCTCTGACTGATTAGCCTGCTAGCTGCTTAGCCTGCTACCCTACAAAACTCACATAAATATGTAGTTCAGGCAACATACAGCAAAAACTGTTTTGTTAAAGGTCCTTTTGGGTCCAACACAGACCCAATTTAGGTGCCATCCTGAATCTATGTGTTTGCTCAGAACATCAGCATGGCGTTTCAAACCATAAATGTTGGGCACAAATACATCTGTGGTCTTCCTCCCTGACGCTGCCAATATCTTGATATAATGCGAACTGAATTTGTTTTCTGTTTTAAATTGATTAGTCGAATTATAATGAAGTAATGGTAATAGCAATGAGACCTTGGAGAGTATTGAGGATCAGCTGGTAGATCTGATCCTGTGTTGCAGGCTGGAAGGTGGAGATGGACGCATTCAACTGCTGCATCCTTTAAAAACAAAATGTAAAGAAACAAAAATAAATAAACGTAAATGTTAAAGAGTGTGTGTGTTTTGATGTGAAGGTGTGTGTGTTTTACACTTGCTGCTGGAAGGAGCAGGGTCGTTTCTGAATGATGCTGAAGTATGTTGTGACGTGCTGGACTGTTATGTTTGCTATGAACGGTGGCAGAATGTTCTGGATCCAGATCTGCAGCTCAACGTCTGATATGGTTGTCAGATTGGCCCTGTCAAACACCTGCTGCAGAAAAGCTTCCTGCACTGAAGGAAGGAGCACGACACCCTGGGTCTGACAGATAGAGACAACAATCAATCAGAACACATACCAGATACCAGAAACATGGACAATTGAAACATAAACACATCCAGCCACACCCAGCCAATCAAAACACAGATCTCACACACATTTGAAAAATGCCTGTGGACACAGTCTGCCAATTAGGCAGTCACCTGAGCTGTGACAATGGTTAGGTGTTATTGGTGTGCGTGTGTATGTGAGCGTCACCTGTAGTGCACTAGAGAGGGACATGTAGAAGGCTGTGAGCTGACTGTCCGGTACGTTCAGAAGCAGCTGGTGAACCACGGCGCTGCTGGACAGAAGACCAGGTGTGCTGGAGACCTCCACTAGCTGTCTGATGCTCAGCAGACTCAGAGAGTCCAGCTGCACAGACACAGACAAAAACATATGCGTACAGACAAACACATGGTGTGTGTTCATGCCTGTTGTGTGTTTCTTTTGTCTGTGCATGTGTTCATGCCCGATGTGTTGTGTATTTCTTTTAACATTGCATGTGTGTTTATGTCTGTTGTGTATCTCTCTAATCTGTGTGTGTGTTCCTGTCTGTTGGTTGTGAATAAGTGTCCGTGAGTGTGTGTTCATGTCTGTTGTGTTGTGTATAAGTGTGTGTCTGTGAGTGTGTGTTCATGTCTGTTGTGTTGTGTGTAAGTGTTTGTCTGTGAGTGTGTTCATGTCAGTTGTTTTGTGTGTGTTTGTCTGTGAGTGTGTGTTCATACCACATTGAAATTGGGGTTGAGTGTCTGCAGGTCGGTGATTGTGGTAAAAACAGAGAAATCTCCAAAGTTCCTAATCAGCCAGTCAGAACTGCTGTCAGTTCCATTCACACAACCTAAACACAAACCAACACATCACAGACTGCTGTACTTTGAAATGCAACCATTTCTGCTCCGAAACAATCTGTTTTGCAAAAAATGCTAAATAAATAAAGGTGACTTCACATCTGAAGTTTAGCAAACCTTTTTTAAAACCCCTGAGTGTGGTTTGCTGTACTTATCAAAATATTGTCAAAAGTTGTAACTAATTAAGTGAAACCATAAAAAGCAGCAGCAGTCTGACGTCACTATATATAACGCTCACAGATCAATCTTATCCTGTTAGTTTGTCAATGATCTGTCATCAGCTGGTTTCTGTGAGCTATGACACTTTAAATCTCATGTGGTCTCAGGGTTAGCACTTTTCAGAGTGATGTGTCTGTACTAACCTTCAGTGGTGTTCAGAAACAGGAAGACCTTGATGAAGTCGACATAAACATTCTCTTGTGTATCGGTGGACATGAGGTCAAAACTCTGACTGTAGCTGCTCACCCTGTAAAAGAAACAAACAGCCTTAGAGCTGCACTGTGACAAACACACAACAACTGTGTGTGTGTGTGTGTGAGGTCCTGGTATTCACTACATTATGGGGACCACATGTCCCCTCAGGTCTAGAAATACCTGTAAATCTTGACCTTGTGAGGAGTTTTTGTAGAAAAAAAAAGTCCCATGGGGAAACAAACATATAAATCAAACAAAATCATTTACTTTTAAAATTATAAAACCGCAGAAAGTTTTCTGTGATGGGTAGGTTGAGTGTAAGGGGATAGACAGTTTGTACAATATATCAAACATTATGTTTTTATAATTCCCCATAAAATATGAAAACCCAATGTGTGTGTGTGACTCACACAGTCCTGAAGGTGTTACAACTGAAGTCTTTGGAGGCGAGACAGGACAGAAATGCTTCGGATGAGTGGGGTAAAAATGGCCGGAGCCTGACATTAAACCAGCGCTGGACAAACAAATCATCCCTCAGACTGGAGGAGCTGAAGGTGCTCAGTGTCACCTCTCCAATCATTTGCAAGAATGACACGGAGAGGCGGGACTTATTCAGCCTCTGAAAGAGAGAGAATTTCATCTTTCTCCAAATGTATCTCTACATTGGTAATTTTATTTTTATATGTAATTTTATTGTATAATGGTTATTCAGTTTAATTAATTTTGGTATTTTACTATAGATACATTTTACTATCGATTTCTAATGTTTGCATTTTTGACATGAATGAGCTGTTATTGAAACAGAAGTTTCTGGAATGTCTGATTAAGCTCAGTAAAGATATGTGTGTATTTTATGTACCGTATCATTGAGCAGGTCTAGTGCTGGACCTAGCACAGGATTCACCTTCTGCGTGAAAAGTTTCCATGTCTCATCTGACACACTTTGATTACCATTGAGACTGCACAACAACACTGTCCCAAGATCCTGTGAGCTCAGATCTGTCAACTGAACACACACACATCAGTGAAAGTAACATATTTGTCAGATATAGTAACGCATACCTGAAATGTGACCTCTGCATTTATCAGCACCCTGAGGTTGTGTATACAGAGAGAATGATGGAGGAAGTGTGTGTGCATTGGTGAGTGTTTGTTTACCTCTGCACAAGAGTATTGTGTGATGCTGAAATCACAGAGCTGACTGGCATCATGAGACAAGCTGCTGAGATACGCTGACAGAACAGAGCTGAAAAACACACATGCCCACACAGGCACACACACACACTTAATTACACACTGATGACAGTAAGATTTCTTTTGTGATCAAAATGATTTATGATCAAAAAGTGTGTTGTTTACCTGTTGACATTCCTGCACGCTGTTGTTTCTGACAGAGAGAGAGAGTCAGTACAGCAAGCACAGCATACAGAAGCAGATTACAGATCAACATCAGGATTAGAGAAAACAAAACTCACTG
The DNA here is from genome assembly GCA_036877575.1 of Botia almorhae. Lineage (NCBI taxonomy): Eukaryota > Metazoa > Chordata > Actinopteri > Cypriniformes > Botiidae > Botia > Botia almorhae. The sequence continues at coordinate 2,048 of JAZGTJ010018986.1, read as the reverse complement.
TTTACTGGAGTGATGTCACACTATGAAGAGAAGGAAATGACATCAGTCACTATGATCACAACACTGAGCTAAAACAATATCCAAACTGCATTAAACACTCACCTCTCCACTGTAGCTCATACAACCTGAGAGACACAGAAAGAGTCACATATGAGTGAGTGCATTGGTGTGTGTAAGAAGTATTGGTACATAGCAAGTTAACCCTAACTGAAGAGAAATCAGTGGTGTGATCAGTGGCGTGATCAGTGTTTTGATAATCAGTGTGGTTAGTGTTTTGATAATCGGTGTGATCAGTGTTTTGATAATCGGTGTGATTAGTGGTGTGAACAGTGTTTTGATAATCAGTGTGATTAGTGGCGTGATCAGTGTTTTAATAATCGGTGTGATTAGTGGTGTGATCAGTGTTTTAATAATCGGTGTGATTAGTGGTATGATCAGTGTTTTGATAATCAGTGTGATTAGTGGTGTGATCAGTGTTTTGATAATTGGTGTGATTAGTGGTGTGAACAGTGTTTTGATCAGTGGTGTGATCAGTGTTTTGATAATTGGTGTGATTAGTGGTGTGATCAGTGTTTTGATAATCGGTGTGATTAGTGGTGTGATCAGTATTTTGATAAGTGGTGTGATTAGTGGTGTGATCAGTGTTTTGATCAGTGGTGTGATCAGTGTTTTGATAATTGGTGTGATTAGTGGTGTGATCAGTGTTTTTATAATCGGTGAGATTAGTGGTGTGATCAGTGTTTTGATAATTGGTGAGATTAGTGGTGTGATCAGTGTTTTGATAATCGGTGAGATTAGTGGTGTGATCAGTGTTTTGATAAATGGTGTGATCAGTGTTTTGAAAATTGGTGTGATCAGTGTTTTATTAATCGGTGTGATCAGTGTTTTGATAATTGGTGTGATTAGTGGTGTGATTAGTGTATTGATAATTGGTGTGATTAGTGGTGTGATCAGTGTTTTGATAATTGGTGTGATTAGTGGCGTGATCAGTGTTTTGATAATTGGTGTGATCAGTGTATTGATAATTGGTGTGATTAGTGGTGTGATCAGTGTTTTGATAATTGGTGTGATTAGTGGTGTGATCAGTGTTTTGATAAATGGTGTGATTAGTGGTGTGATCAGTGCTTTGATAATTGGTGTGATCAGTATTTTAATAATCGGTGTGATCAGTGTTTTGATAATTGGTGTGATCAGTGTTTTAATAATCAGTGTAATTAGTGATTTGATAATTGGTGTGATTAGTGGTGTGATCAGTGTATTGATAATTGGTGTGATTAGTGGTGTGATCAGTGTTTTGATAATCGGTGTGATTAGTGATTTGATAATTGGTGTGATTAGTGGTGTGAACAGGTTATTGATAATCGGTGTGATTAGTGCCGTGATCAGTGTTTTGATAATCAGTGTGATTAGTGGTGTGATCAGTGTTTTAATAATCGGTGTGATTAGTGCCGTGATCAGTGTTTTGATAATCAGTGTGATTAGTGGTGTGATCAGTGTTTTGATAATCAGTGTGATTAGTGGCGTGATCAGTGTTTTGATAATTGTGTGATTAGTGGCGTGGTCAGTGTTTTGATAATCGGTGTGATTAGTGGCGTGATCAGTGTTTTGATAATCGGTGTGATTAGTGGCGTGATCAGTGTTTTGATAATCGGTGTGATTAGTGGCGTGATCAGTGTTTTGATAATCAGTGTGATTAGTGGCGTGATCAGTGTTTTGATAATTGGTGTGATTAGTGGTGTGAACAGTGTTTTAATAATCGGTGTGATTAGTGGCGTGATCAGTGTTTTGATAATTGTGTGATTAGTGGCGTGGTCAGTGTTTTGATAATTGTGTGATTAGTGGCGTGATCAGTGTTTTGATAATCGGTGTGATTAGTGGCGTGATCAGTGTTTTGATAATCAGTGTGGTTAGTGGTGTGATCAGTGTTTTGATAATCGGTGTGATTAGTGGTGTGATCAGTGTTTTGATAATTGGTGTGATTAGTGGTGTGATCAGTGTTTTTATAATCGGTGAGATTAGTGGTGTGATCAGTGTTTTGATAATTGGTG
>JAZGTJ010018985.1:0-11142 GCA_036877575.1 Botia almorhae | reverse complement strand
TTTTTTTTATTTTAGGCTCAGATTTCAAAAAGTCTAAGATTAAAAAAAACAACTCCCCATTAACTTAACTTACATCAACATGTTTTGTATTCAAAACTAATGGTGCGTGTTTAAGATTTTAATTTGGTAAATTATAAATATTTCTGTTTGATACATCTTTGTTTTGCAGCCAATGTTCCCCGAATACAGAGATTAATTCATGTAGAAATATTCAGCTGTGATTAACAACAAAGACGCACATGGATACATTTGGCTTTATCAGCGTTGCCATAGAAACAAGTTGCCATGTCCTGCATCGGAGGACATGAAAAGCTTAGAGTAGAATTATCAGATTAAAAATTACAGCTTTAATCAGCATCAGTGATGTCATTCCCATACTGAATTATGATTGGTCTCTGCAAAATATCTTTGAATCAAGGTTTATTAATGGAAGTGTGGAAGTTTCAAAATCTCAAATTGTCTTTAAATATATTTGTTTACAACAACTACACTAATATTTGAACATTACTAAATAATTTAAAAAACATCTCTGCCTAGCAACCACTGGTAGTTCATTCAGTAAATGCAGTTAAAAATTTGGCAGTTAAAAATGTTGAAACTTGAGCAATATTATTGATCCATTTGGGTCACTCACTCACACTCTCTCTCTGTCTGTATCTCTCTCTCTCTTACACACACACACTTTTCCTCCAATAAAAACATGCATGGAAAAGACAGCGGCAAATTAAATCAGGAGGCACTTTCCACTTCCACGCTGTGACTGAAAATAAAGTTACACAAACACAGTGCACAACAGGGCAATCTATAACAGAAATGCACAAAAAAATGCCAAGAAGCATTTCTGCTGCATCCACATTTACAACCACACAATCAATCCCTGCGCGTGTGCGCGCACACACACACACACACACACACACACTGCACATCAACACCCACAGACTCCTACATGAGCAGTGCTGCCTCAAAACACTCGCACAAACAAAGACAGGATTTAACAAACTAATAAACTTGGAGATTAATAATCAATAAGTTGGAAAAAAAATCAGATAGTGATTCAATTTAGCTGACATTTCACAAGATTATGTACATAGTGTAAACTGTATCTTTAAATTCTGTAAACACTAAAATGTTTTCAACAAAACTCATTACGTGTAAGTTCTGTTGTTCTGGTATTCATGCATTGCCCATTTCATGTTGATGACAACATCTGCATGCAGTCGGGTGGGGTCTCGCAACATCTGCATGCAGTCGGGTGGGGTCTCGCAACATCTGCATGCAGTCGGGTGCAACTCGTTTTGCAACTTGAGTACGAGAGCATTTAGAGCTGGTGCTGCAGACTAAATTTAATTAACTTCTGTAAATTTCAATGAATCCATTCAAACTTCTGACTAAACTTCCTTTCATTACTCGATTGTTCATAAAATGGCATTTTATAAGTATTATAATGCTTTTTTTTATAATTTATAAGTATTATAATGCTTTAAAAACAGCATGTGTTAAATATATTGCTGCTTATTACCATATTGCTGCATACAGATAAAAAATATTCTTTCATTTAGTAAATAAAATACACCTCACAACATACATTTTGAATATACTTGGCAACAATGGTTAATTGACGGTTGGTCAATATGACGGTTCTATGCGTGTCGGAAATCAACTATAGGCTGAAAAATTGAAATGTAACGCTTATTCTACATCGCCCAGCCCCCAATACACTGCAGTGATGGAGGGTGAGCCCATACAACAACATCCACCCACTTCTACACCTCTCAACACAACCCTCTCCCAGCAAACCCATCACATCAATTGCTTCTGTACCTCAAACTCAAACTTGGAGCTGCCAAAGTTGGTCCTCTGTTTTTGCCAGAAGTTATCTGGTTTGATGATGAGGGCGATGTGGATGCAGCTTGGAAACGATTCCTGCAGGATCTTCAGCAGAGGTTTGATGGAATCCCACTTGGAGCCACGCATGTCCACGATGACTGTAAAGCCATGTTTGCACACGTCTTCGCTAGAGAGCAAGAGAGAGAGAGAGAGCGAGAGCGAGAGAGAAAGAAAGAGCAAAATATGAGCTTTACTCTGTTTTGCATTATGTAATCTATGGTGCATCCCTCCCAGCTGAACAGCACCACTAGAAACCAACACCACTAGAAACCAACACAAGCATTGTGAACGAACGCAACTCTACAGCTACATAATAAATAAAGAAGAAATGATTTCCCTGACCACAGAAACACAAAAATCAATGCAATTCAACAGAGGTAGCAGACAGACAGAATAAAAGCCATAGCATTCGGCTTACCCATAAAGCACAGCTGCAGAATATCTACACAGAGCATCATCAAGTGAGGACGAAAACTGTTTTCAGACTTTTCAAGCGCCAAATCACTTCATCAAAGCATCGAATCGCGAACCACTGCTGATTGCATCGGTTCGTTTATCTGCCCAATACATTGAATACCAGATTCTTTCTTAAGCTCCTGTCAATCAAATATCTGTCCAGTTTCACCTGACAGTGTAACGTACGACGCGTCTGTGAGGACGAGCAGTGTATCTCCACGCAAATGAACACACCGTCTAACTGCGACACTGTTTTCCTCTCTCTCTCCCACCCTCTCTTGCTCACTGGCTCGCTCGCCCTCCCACTTTTCCTGCACACTTGCCTGCTCTCCATCTCTAAAGATGAGTGCCCTCCCTCTCTCTCTCTCTCTCTCTCTTGATCAAGATACATATCTTCACCATCTTTCTGTGTTCATGTTTTTTCTGGAGGACTTGTCTCTAGAGGACTGATCTCTCTCTCTCTCTCTCTGCTATGACTGTGTGGGTGCAGGGGACAGAGTTGTGAGTAAGGAGGATGATGATGGTGGTGAGGAGGAGGAAGACTGCTTGGCAGAGGCTAAACTGCGGCAGGTTCTTGATCAAGCCCACGCTGTCTTCCCATCAACCTCTCTGTTCGACACCTTCGTCTCGTTTCTCTCATATAAATCTCTCTTTCTCTAGTGAAATAAAAAGGCAGTGCAGCCAAATTCATCACCGTGTTGCTGGTTAAGAAAAACGTTTAATTAAATACGACATAATATTGGGAATTGTAGGGATGGGAATTGTATGGAATTGAACGGAATTAATTGTAGTTAAAATACTGACTCCAGACTTCCTAGATTCCTCAAAAATACAATTACTTTTGATAGTACAAAGAAAACACCCCCCAACTGCATAGAGAATTCCTACTTCAGTTTTTTCCAAAATTTCTGATTTTCCAAAATAGTGACTATAGAAATGTCCATAACTTTCACGTTAATTTAAGATTTTATTAATTTTCATGACTTTCACATTAATTTAAGATTTTATTAATTTTCATGACTTTTAAAATATATAAAACATTTTTTTATAACATTCAATTAAAGAAAAACAGCAACCAGCATGAACAACACAACAGAGGGATGTGTTGTCTCATTACTGTCTTTGCATCACTTCAAAGCACCCAGTCTGAAAACTCACTCAACTAAAATTTTTTTGTTTCATGTCCTGCTGCTCAACAGCTTTGCAGGAAAAAGTTGGTAAAACAGTATTTTAACACCGTGTTTCGTCCACAACAGTGGAACAATGTGTGCTGAAAATCTTGCCCTATTTTTCTTTTCCTTTTTTTTTTAAATACTCAATTCCCAGTCAAACAAACGCTATACTGTAATGTAGTGATAAACCACCCAGCTGTGCTCTCCTCCCTCTCCAAACCATTTTGAGGAACAAAAGGGTAAAAACACTCGAAACATCATAGTGTGTTTACTGCAGCTGCACCGTACCACCGTGCCGCCCTCATACTCCAGCTAATGGACCCGAAAAAGAGCGCAAATACATGTGTTGAGAGAGCATGTACGCTCGACACAGCCGTTTAGAGGGGAACTGAACTGCCTCATTCATTTTTTATAAGCACAACAAAAAATCACCCTTAAAGAAATGGTATCGGTCATCCGTAGGTTAACAAGTTACTGGTTAACAGATCAACGTGCTTGAAGCACACATCAGTGTGTAGCAGTAGGATAGGTTCTAGAGCCAAAACAAATGGCTTAATGTTAACAATACAATTAAATCCAGCTTATTTTCCTAAGCTAAAATAAGACGGATAACATGATGAAAGCTAGGAAAAGTTGTGGGTTCGATTCCCAAATGCATAAGTGTAAATGCTATGCTAAGCTTGTAATGTAACATCTACCTCTTACAAAGAGCTGCTTTCATGTTAAATACAATAACAGCATATCCTATATATAATTAGTATATCCTATACACACACATCTATATGATATACACACATCTATATCCTATACACACACATCTATATGATATACACACACATCTATATCCTATACACACACATCTATATGATATACACACACATCTATATTCTATACACACACATCTATATCCTATACACACACATCTATATGATATACACACACATCTATATGATACACACACACACATCTATATAATATACACACACACACACACACATCTATATCCTATACACACACATCTATATCTTTTTTTAATATCTATGCTTGCAATTTGTTTGTTTTAGACGCATTTAAACCGTGACTACATTTAAATGTGTTTACGGAACTAAACTTTTAATTAAAAAAGATTGGACCTGATGGTGAAGGAAAAGCAGCCAAGTACCCAGCATGCACGAAACCTCCTTCAACACTGTTTGAAAAAAAACCCAGGCGGTACGTCATGCCAGGAGCGTGCGGCGCTGTAATCCGGGCCAAGCGTGATTACTTTAAAAAAAGCTAAAACTTTGGTGGGCGGGGCTTGCTCAGGTTGAGTGGTGAGTGAGTACCTAGGGATGCCGGCGAGGTAGGCGATGAGTCTGCGCAGATCCTCATGCCGTATTCGGTCGTGGTTGGTTCGTGACGGGAATGTTAAAACCGGACCACCGCGCTTGTCCCTGCCCCCTGAAGATACAAGAGTACAGGTTAAAGAAAACAAACTTTAAAAAAACATCTTTAACTTTTGACATCTTATGGCACTATGACATCACTGCGGCACTATGACATCACTGCTGTCTGCTTGTCTTACACACAACAGGTGGGCAAACAAAATGTCTAGGCTTTTCTCCGCTCTCTGTAAATAAATGTATTAAAATCATGTCATCCCAACCACGTTGCTGCTAGCCTGGTCAGGATAGGTTCACTAGCTTCTGTAGCTCACAACAGAGCTTGACGTTAACAATGCCAAGCTCAACGCCAAAGGTTTTAAAAAATATATTTAAACTTTGATTGCACCGTAAGCTGCTTGGGTTAAAGGTCTGTACAACACACGAATGTTTTTAAGCAATATTTAAAATCTAAAGCGTATATCTGTAGTCTATAGTCTAAAGTCTACAGCCAGTCAGAAATGGCAATTAAGTGACAAACACTGATGAAGATGTTGTCACACAGCTACTATTCAAAACCATTTGCATACAAATATTCTACTGACAAGAATTTGCATGAAACCAACAATTTAAGCGAAGCCTGTGTTTTCTCAGTGAGGCGTGTTTCAGTGTATATTGAATCGGAGCGTAGACGCTCTTTGTGAGTAAATGTGAGAAGTAAATGGAGACTCACATTACATATTATTTAGTATTTAAATTAACCATCGCATAAATCGGAATGACTCAGCTCCTGTCGTTTTTCAAGTGGCGAGACAAATAAGCTTTTTACTGGCTTTCAGGGAAACAGTTCGGTTCATAAATGTGATGAGAAAAACGTCTCGACTTGACTTATATTCAGAGCAAAAGACTGCAGTAATCTTTAAAACAATCTTTCATCCAAACAAGCTGACTCATATTACCTTGAGAAATGTATATCCTTGTATACGACCCACTATTTATAGCGACAGTAAGCCCTGGTTTCTACTTCTATAAATAACTTCCCACATGTGACTGACATTAAAACACACGCATAGATTCACAGATTTCATGTTTTATAGGGTCATTCTGTAGGCATAACGGTTTTCGTGCTATACAAACTGTATATTCCTTCTCTCACAATAACCCTACCTTTAAATGTAACCCTCACAGAAGGCTTTCTGCCGTTTTATATTTTCAGATAAATGATTCTGTATGATTTATACGCTTTTTTCCTCGTGGGGATGTCAAAAATTTCCCCACAAGGTCCAAATTTACTGGTATTGATATACTTGTGAGGACATTTGGTGTTCATAACATAGTGAATCCCAGGACCTAACACGCATACAAACAAACAGACCAGAATTAAGCCTATATAATTTCTCACATTAACCAGGAAAGATTTAAAAACCAAACTAAGTCCAAAAGCTTGTAGAAATGACAAATCACTAGGTTTCTTGCCAATGATCCTTATTTCCTGACTGCAGTTTATATAGGTTGTTTAAAACAGCTCGCCTCAGGCACAACAAACCCACCCTGTAGCTGTAATATCCACGAGGATGTTTCTCCAGCGAATACGCTGAGTCTCACTAATGGAGTGTGTATGTAATAGGATAATCCATCTTATCCTCTGGCTTTGAGGAAATATATGTAAATAAACTGACATACTTATAACAGTATGATAATGCAGAATCACTCAGCAGAATCTCTCAATGCTATGCAGGTTTGGTATAGCATTTCCATAACACTGGTGACCGATTGTGCTTGTTGTTGTATCATGAGACATGAGTATGGTGGTTAGTCATTGCTATGTAGACGCAGCCTGTGTTTCTGACTCACTTCAGAGCAGGTCTGTTAGTCGTAAGACAATAAACAGGCATTAAAAATAACTGAGGTGCATGCAAGAGACTAAGATTTCCTCAAATATAAAATATTTGCGTCCACTGTCACATCTGCGAGGATGACACGCTACATAAAGTTAAATTTAACTTTAAAAAAAATAAAGTTACACTTTATTTCTACAGTCCACTTGTAAAGTGAAGTAGCTATGAAGTAACTATGTCAAGTACATGTTAACTAACTATCATTAATTTGCAACTACATTTTAACTAGCTCTCACTAGCTTATTAGTGGACTGTTAGGTTAGGGTTTGGGTTAGCAGAATAAACTGACATGTACTTAAGGTGACGTACAAAGTTACTTATAGTAGAATGTCTGTCGGGATCACCAAAAAAAGTAATATTAGCAAATATTAAGCAAACTAAAACTATAATGATCGATAGTTGACAAGTAGTTGAAAAGCTACTTATATCTGGTAAGTAACTTAAAAAAAGTGTTACCTAAAGATTAAGGGAAGTTACGCCCCATCATCATGTGCTGTATGGTGCATGAATTCTAAGACTAATTCTGATAAAGCCACAATTCACTGCTATTGTAATATTGTAATGTATGTAACCAGCATTTTCTAAATAAACAAACACAAGCATGTTCTTCTGCCTGTTATTTCCTACCCCAAGTGCTAAAGATGCTAGTTCGTGCACTTTATCATGCTGCGGTAATTTAATCATCTCATTAATTCTCACTCATGTGCTTGACAACGACACACAAGGGCACGATGAATCGCAAAATGCAGGTAATGAGACTCTTGCCGTACTTCACTCGTCTGTATGCTGATTGATGTTCATGTCTTTTGATGTTTGTAGTACAAAATTGGTCTGTTCTTCCTAAAATTAGTTTTTTTATATCTGTTTGTTTTTTTAAGAGTGTCTGTGCATTTCCCGGCATGGCAAACACGGCACACAACCGCCCTGACAACACACCTGATAAGAAGGCCACCTTTTCCTTCAAAATGGGCAAAACTTCCATCGCTCTCATCTCTTCATTTCTGCGAAATCCTGAAAAGAAAAACAACACAGGAAGAAACGTTAGCATCCATACAAGAACATGATCACTGGAGCGGTAAACTAGCCGTTAACACATCAACACATTAAGCCATAGTGCTCATGAGGGCAAAGCGAGTTCAATTCTGGTCCCTGTCATTTCCTGGTCAAATTCTTGACATCATTTCCTGTCCCATTTTTACTATACTTTCCATCCCAAAAAAAGATTTAATATTAAAAAAAAACTGATATTTTAAATCCTATCATGTTGTTCCAAATCTTCTGTAGTTACGTAACACAATATCAGAACGTTCAGCCTGCTCTTCACTATACAAAAAAAGTCAAAAGGTAACCAATAAATGATAAAAGCAGCTCAGACATTCTGCTTTTAATACTTTTGTGTTCCCTGTAAGACAGACGGCATCAGGGTGAGTAAATGATGACGTTTTTGGATTATCATTTTTTTACATTTACATTTAGTCATTTAGCTGACGCTTTTATCCAAAGCGACTTACAAATGAGGACAAGAAAGCAACTTCAATTACAAGTTTTTGGACGAACTGTCCCTTTAAGCACTTCTGAAATCAACGTCTTTAACTCTCAACGTCTTTAACTAAATGTAAAGCCAGTCCCTCCACATCTTTATTTGGTTTCTCCTTCTTGGCATGTGCAAACATCGCCTCGAGGGCTGGACCTCGTTCCAGCGTTTTTGCATGAGATCAGCAGCAACCTGGAAGAAGCAGCAGTTCTGTTTAAACGTTTGTTGTTATGATTCAGAGGGTTCGAGTTCACCAGGTTTGATAAGGCATGTTAGTCATGCATAACCAGCAGCCTGACTTTGGTCTGTCAGGCCCCCTGGACTTACAACTACAAAGACTTGAACTGGCTTAAATGATGTCACTTTACCTGTTTGAGCCAATTTCCCTTTCACATGTTGGTTAAATTACATTGTCACCAATATGCAAGTTGTGGGTGATGTCACTGTTCTGTGTATTTAAGGGCTCATAAATACACACGTTTGTTGTCTGATGAAGAGCCACATGGCTTGAAACACAACCCAAGCTTTCTAGCAACAGTTGCAGAGAGGGCAGAATGATGCTGGAATCACACTGTGACCCTTCTGGACATGGATGGCTCAGGTCAGACATGTCATCTTTAATTCCACTGCTATCATCCCTTCATCCATCTAGTGCTGCTAATTGAGCATGAAATACAGTTGGAAAAGGAGCCCAATCCCTCCTACACACACAGCTGAGAGACAGAGAGAGAGATAGAGAGAGAGGTTGTCATTTATCTATTTTCCTGTGAAGTCTTCCCTGTGGTGTCTCAGTGCCTCTCGATGTACAGAAGGACACCCTTCTCTTGTTCCCTCAGCCCAAATTCCGTATCTTTTTATTTTTTCCAAATACAACAACAAAAGGTTTTTGTTTTTCCCATCCTTGTTACTGTTTCAAACGATCTAACGAAAGCACGAAACCTTTTGTTTACAACAATTTTAAAGAATAGTTCCTCTCAAAAATAAAAAATTCTACCATCATTATTCACCCTCAAGATTTTAAGATCTGTATTACATCTATAGAACACACACAGGTGATTTACAATAGAAGACCAAAGCTACTGTTTTCCATACTATGGAAGTGAATAGTGGTCACAGAAGTCAAGCAATAGTTTTAGGGAATGTACATTTTGTACACTGTACATTTTAAGCCCTTCCTCACACAAATATATATTCTATATCTTCACTACATCCATATATCTTCAAGTCGTGTGGGCAATGGAGTACTGTAATGGTGATTTTATAGTGCCGTTTTGGTCCATTTGGGAGCTTAAGCAGATACACTGAACAGCATTGTGGGTAATGGTTAAATGTGGGGGCAGGGAGTTTCAGTCTCAGTGCAGCTTTCCCTGAACCCTGCTGAGTGACACGAGAAGATGAGGGTTCTTTACCGCATCTCTATATGCATGAGTGTGTAAAGACAAGAGACCACACTCTTCCCCTAGGGCAAGTGAATGTGTATGGATAAGAGCGAGAGAGAGAGAGAGAGAGAGAGAGAGAGTAGCATAGTAAGGCGAATGAGGTTTTCAGTCCTGCAGCTATATGATGTAATCGTGTGTGTGGATGTGGTACACTGCAGTTGAACAAGTGAGACTAACCACATTTATGCATCTATGCTTCAAATATTGAATTATTCATTCATTCAAAAATTATTCAATTTTATTACACAATTTGCAACTGAATTATTTTTAAGCTTTAAAGATATAAAACATTCTAAAAGAAACTTTGCATTTTAGTAAAAATATTTAATAATAATAAAATAATAAAAATAATAAAAAAATTCCAGTTGAGGACATTCCCAGTTTTCCCAAAGGACACTTTTACCTGATTTAGTTTTGTTCCCAAACAACAGCTAAATAAACCCTCACACAAAGGCACACACAACTCACAGAAGGTTACAACCTTTCCCAACATATGCTCCTTCACCAAAATGAATCTCAGTTCACAACCGTGCTGCTGTCCGTCAAGCTTTGCATGCGGGGTAACAGGATATTTCACTAACTTCTAAAATCCATCATTTTAGGCACCAAACCACAGAAGCACAACAAACCACTTCAGAAATACAGACATTACAATGTGGAAAAATCAGACAGTCACTCTAGTCCCAGAGCTGGAAGAGTCTGAAATGTGGTTGGGAATTCTCAGTCTGTGGGGGGAAAAATACAAAAAATCCACATCTAGAATAAAACGCCATGAGCGGTTCTTTGTTTTTTAGGGAAAACACATGGACGCTGTTACAGTTCTGTTATGACAGGAAGTTGAAAAGGTCGGGTTAAAGGTCACTCAAACCTAAGAATTAAAAAGGAATTTACACAGGCACAAACTGATATTTGTAACAGCTCAATGGAAGGTTCCTCCGAGTCTAACCACACGTGCAGAATCATTTAACAGGGAGAAACAGCCAACACATGTATCTGAAAACACAGCCTCTGTGTTTCCAAATATCAGGTTTCTGATCATGCTAATATTACAGTAGCAATGGTCAAAAATAATACCAAGAATTTCGGACAGAAAACGAACAGCTTTTTACACACAGTGAATCCAAACTGCAAAACACAGGATCTCTGGTAGAGGGCAGCAGAGCAGCTGCACTGATCAGCACTGAATTAATGAGAGGGAGGAAGAGAGAGAGGGAGGAGAGTAAAGATAATGTAATGGATGTAGAGAGAGAGAGAGAGAAAGAGAGAGAGACTGCTTAGCTGCAGTTGTTTCGGCAGACTCAAGCCAGCTGCAGCTCTTCATGCAGAATATGGACATGTTTATTGCGAGATCCATCAAAAAATCATCCAGGTTCTACAGCATCATCACTGCATCAT
>JAZGTJ010018984.1:0-11142 GCA_036877575.1 Botia almorhae | reverse complement strand
AATGTACATAATGTGCTCAGCTAACGGCAAGCTGGTTTGCTGGTAGGGATGTGCCATATATGCCATATCATAATTAGTTCCAGGCTATAAAATCTTTTTTTTTTAAACATGTTATATTATTATGTGATCCAATAGATGGCAACAACAACAACTATAAATGAACAAAAATACTTAAAAGAATTACATTTATGCATTTGGCGGACGCTTTTATCCAAAGTGACTTACATTGCATTATACTATACATTGTTTTTTGAATATGTGCAATCCCTGGGATCAAACCCATGATCTTGGCGTGGTAAACGTTAGCTCTAACCACTGAGCCACAGGAAAGCTTAAAGCTTACAGGAAAGCAGGAAAATTAATAAAACATTTCCTAAAGGACAACTGTTCTTCATTGTAATAAAATAAAACAGTCTTCAGTGCAACAAAAACAGAACAATCCCTCAGTGGAAAAAAACAGGACAACAATCCTTTAGTGCAGTGTTATGGAACCCGCATGCTAACTTATCAAGACCCACTCTGATTGGCCAGCCTTGGCCAGTCCTTCAGTTGTCCATGGACTTTTTCTTCTCCTGGTGTCTTAACTCACAGATCTTTTTGTTTATGGCCGTTCGTATGTCTGGAATCTTCACCCATGGGTGTTGGGTACCCTCTTTCTCTTCTTGCTTTTTGGTAGGTCCTGCAAAAGTTTCTGCTCAGCAGTCTTAAGTGTAGACTCCTTTTCTGTTAGTAAAAATAGTAGCAAGACAGAATTTAATGCCTAGAAACAAAACTATCTGGCTTACATTACATCAAATACTGTATTTTACTGTCAAATTTTGTCCAGTTTTTACAGTTTTTTGTATTGTTTTCCCCCTGCTTTTTTATAAGTTTAGTCTGTTCATTTTAACACGTTAAATTTTGCTGCCATATACAGCCACTAAACTGATTTTCACTGTACAATGTTATTGGCTGACAAATTGACAGTTAAGTATTCCTATTAACCCAAATCTTAGCTGACAATCTTCAATTTAGGACTTTTAAAATTAGTGTTTAATTAATGTTTCACTTCTAAATAAAAATTCATACTCATGTGACTAATGGCCCTTAGCTAGCTAAAAGTTCAAATGAAGCGGGACTCACGTGACGGCCGTTAGCTAGCTCATCACTGTCCCGAAGTTAATAGCCTACAGCGAACGTTACTTGGCCAATAATGCAAAAACCTCAACAGGATAATTGCTATCAATAATGTTCCATGACTAACCAAGTTAAAAAATATATATAAAAAAGCACTGTACTTGCCTGCCAACTGTGTGCTGTTTCCCACCCTGCCGGCGACGGAAGTCCTCAATCACCCAACTCCGTTCTTCCAGGCCATAGCCCTCCCAGTCCACAAAGTACTGGAAACCTCTGCCCCTGTGACGGGCATCCAGGATCCGTCTGACAGAATAAACTGTCTCGCCATCCACAAGCCGGGGAGGAGGAGGGGCAGGGACTGGGGCAGAGGCTAAAGGGTTAAGGGGCGAGAGCCGCACTGGCTTAATTTGGGAGACGTGGAAAACTGGGTGAACCCGACCAAGAGAAGGGGGTAGACGAAGCCTGACCGCCACCGGACTTAACACCTTAGCGATCCGGTAAGGCCCGATGAACCTGGGTGCCAGCTTGCAAGAGGGCACCCGGAGAGGAAGGCCCTTAGTGGAGAGCCAGACTCGTTGACCACAGGTGTAGACAGGATGAGGGACCCGGTGACGGTCGTTGGCCGCTTTGGTGAGCTGTGAGGTCCGGACCAGGGCCTTCTTCCAAGTGTGACGACAGCAGGCCAAGGCCGACGGCACCGCAGTCTTAGGTTCCTGTGCGGGAAACAAGGGAGGTTCATAACTAAGACAGCATTTAAATGGGGACAGACCAGAAGCAGAAACAAGTCAAGAATTTCGGGGTACTCAACCCACAAGAGCTGGTGGCTCCAGGAACTCGGATTCTGAGATGTCAGGCACCGGAGAGCTCGCATTGCCTGTTGGTCTGTGGGTGGAAAATAAATGACAGACTCGACGTGGCCCTGATCTGTCGGCAGAACTCTTTCCAGAACAGAGAGATGAACTGTGGTCCCCGTCAGACACAACGTCAGTCTGTAACCCGGGTATCCAAAAGACATGGTCGACCAACAATTGCGCAGTCTCTCGGGCTGAGGGCAACTTGGGAAGGGGAATGAAATGGGCCGCTTTGAAAAAGCGGTCCACCACAGTCAGAACGACAGTGTTCTAATCTAATCACCGCCCCATTGTTCTCTGCGTCACATTTAATCGCTGCTCAGGTATGTTGAATCTTGAATGTTAGTGGTGTGTTAGTGTTTTGAGTTGAACCGTAGCTCACACAGGTGTATTTTATAGATCGGCAGATTGGATGAGTTTGCGTGGCTGGCTTGTGCTCGACGTTGCCCATCTGCAGGTAGGTGAATGATTGCAGATGCGTTTGCATGCATAAATGTGTACCATAGTGGTATTTTGTGCTCTTCTAGTAAGAATCGAGCGTTTTGATTTGCCCTCCCGTTGCACACCGGTTCTGCTAGTTAAACTGAACAAGCCCTAAATCCTTCTTGGTATGCTTGTGATCTTCCTGACTGATTGGATTTATTCGAGTCACACTCCATAGGTATGTGATTTGCTTCGTAGCCTCTTTTTAAGGTTATAAGACTATTTCATCATTTGCGATGTGTGACACATTGTGTTCACTTGTCCAAAATTGTAAGTTTATTGCAGATAAAGCAGTTGTGGCGACAAGTGACTAATCTTGCTGCATTTGAGCTGCGTGGGAACTCATCCGGGGACGCTGCTGTTTTTGCTTAACGCTTTGTTGCTGTTGTCTTGTTTAATGTTTTGTTTAAGTTAAATTAATTTCAATTTTGCTGATTTATTTTCGTTCTTGTCCGGTCTGATAACAATATTTGTCTAATATTGATTTGAATTACAATTTGTTTTTGTGCATGAAATTTATGGTTTTTGTTTTTTGTATTGTATATGGTTCTATTATCTTTTCTTTTTGTTGCTGTATTTTCCTTTCTTTGAATACTGTTTCAATAGATGAATGGTTATTTTGGGGGATGTAAAACATTCATTTGTCAGTGTTTCATTTTATTAGGGTGACTGGTTCTATCTTTTGTGCTGTGACTTCTTGAGCTGGTGGTTGACATTTATTGTGTGTTTTACAGGAGCTGAGTGCCTAAGGCAGGGGTGGATTTCGGTTGTGGAAGTAGCAGTTTAACCACATTAAAATTTATTAAAGAGTTGTACTCAGACAGCATACACTTGATACATTCATGTGTGATCACACAAAGCCAATGATGAATGCACACCTATTCTTCCGTGTAGTCTTGCTATATACACCCTAGGTCATGTACACCCTGCTGGAGGTTCCTTATTTTGGGGTACGGTTCCCCTTTATCTGGTTGCTGGTCTAGTTCTAACCGTACTTGCGGTTTATCCAAAATAACACCTTATGCCCACTGAGCCAATTAAAATCCCTTAATGTTTTTTCAGTTAAACTGAACTCTATCTGATCTTTACCCAACTCATGAACTTCTCTAAAATGTCCAGACTATGCATACACCCACTTATCAGAGACTGCACATACTTATTTGTTAATACTTTATAACAGAGACATAATTATCATAAAAACTAAATCTGCTTAGCAATTAACTCTGCAATGCTTTAATTTCCTTTTAAACTAAATAAGAAATAATTTTTACTATATTTTCCCCTTTTATAGACTCTAGTCTATGACCAAAATATGATTAATCAACTGTATATATATATATTTATATATATATATATGAAGCAAGGCTCTCTATGATTTTTTTACACTATACTCATTGTACCATTGTAGAGATCTGCTTTTTTTCCTTCAAAATTATTTTTATCCTTCATTCAAATTATACGTGCATATAATAAAAAGCTTCTAATAGCTCATAGCAAGGATTGGAGAATACAAAATTTGTTTTGCTCTGCCAGGCAATCTGCTCAGAGACTTTTGCTAACATTTCAATTTTCTATATGTGTAAGTGTAAAAAGTGCATCTTCCAGCTTGATCTTCAACGCAGTAACTTTGCGTTACGTAGAGGGTCTTTGTGAGGGAGAGGTTACTAGCACCTTGCAACTGGTCCCTCACACCAGAGTATTCTCACCCTCTTTAGCATTTGCATAGAGTGGCTCCTCAATCTCCACCCTTTGGTACATTACTTTTGTTTGTATTAATCAATCTCAAGATTGAGATCAAACCCCTAATACAAGGTATACAACAACATCCACATACTACTATAGATATGCCCACTCCTAGTGACATTAGTATGGAGGTCATAAGACCACATTTTTCCATAGCTTTGGTTATGGGGTTTTTTATTCCAGAATTTTCAGCTAATTCTTTTGACAGGGCACTCAGTCCTTCCAGGGCTGTAGTAATGCTTCCATCTGGGGAGGTCTTTTCCCACATTTCTTTTTATTTTTCTCTATCCAAGTATAGTTTTTCCAAGCCCACAGGGCTAGTGTGGTTATTACAAAACTCATTTACACTCCATCAGGAGTTAAGTTGGTCTGTATACAATCTCCAGATCTGTTATATCTTCAATTTTAGTTTCACATTAATCAGCTCTAAACATTTGTCTTCCCATGCCCATTTCATGAGGGGACAAACGTATCTCTCTATTAGTTCCAGAACGTATGGTCATTAATCAGTAAAGCCTGTACCCTATTCGATTTGGTCTGTGCACAGATTTTTGACAAGTTAGCCTTCAAGGCGCCATTCATTCATTCAACCATTCCCTGGGACTGTGGATGGTAATCTGATCCAAATTTAGTTTCAATGCCCAGTTGGAACATGTTTTTTTTACAAAAGGTTTGCCTGAAAACCTGGTCCATTGTCACTGTGGACTATTCTAGGTAACTCAAATCTTGGTATTATTTCCCTGGCTAGGGCTGTAGCAACAACTTCTGCACTCTGTTGGCCTAAGGGGAAGGCTCAATATTGTTTAAGATCACATAAGGGTTTGGCACTACTGGACTGATTTCCTCAACCACCCTATTTACCCATCCCTGTTTATTCTGACAGCTACACCTTTTGATGTAACTAGAATTCCCTCAGTTTTTACCTCTGTGGTTTTCCCTAGCTCAACTTTTTATCATCACCTTGTTCACTATACAGTACTATACAATGGTACTTTTATGTTTTTTTTATTTTGGTGCAAATTATTTTTGGTTCCTCCCTATCAGAATTTGAAATTGCCACATTCTCCCCCTGAGCATCCTTCGCGCACCCCTATTAACTCCACAGGTTTTTTGGACACTGGCTTCTCCTGTGTCCCATCTCTCCACATCCCCTGCCTGTGTCTAGTTGCCCATAAAAGGGTCATCTACTCCTATTATAATCACCTCTTTGCCTAAAGACTCCTTGTTTTTTATTCTGAAAACCATTTCCTCTGTCTGCCCTGTTGGGATATGACATTTACTCTCACAGGCTGAGGGGGCTCTGAGTCTGACCTGTCATGATTTTGGTTTTTGATTACTGCATGTTTTATTTGGGAATTGGTTTAGCTCAGTGCATGTGCCTCCTTCCCTTCCTGCCCAGCCTGTGTCACCACAAAGTTTCCCCTATTTGTTTTAGCCTTTTTCTTTACTTCTAGGCTTGCCTGAGTCAGCATTCTAGTGATTTCCTTAGACTGCTGATCTAGGTCCCTTTTTTGCTGGTGTCTGGAGGCATGATGTTTAACAGTCTCTACCCATTTTGTGTAAGGCATTGCGTCTAGCCCAGGTGTGTTAAAGAGTTTGTTTTGCACAGGCTAGGTTTGTTTTGTAGGGGCTCAAAGATGCTTTTCCTAAATAGCCTGGTTTCAAGGTCCCTTGGGTCTTGGATGGGGTCCCTCTGCACCCCCTGAGTTTTCCAGGTGGCGATGTGTTTTGCCACCCATGCAGAACAGTCATTGTTCCCCAGCGGAGGAGGGTATAGTTTGGCACTGTCAAATTTCACAGGACAGTGATTTCTCAGGGCTGACCATAGGCAACCCCTGGGATTATCCAGACTCTGGCCATTAAAGTCAGAGACACCCACACACTGAGTCAAATCAGCTGTTTTTAAGACATCAGCCATTTCTTGCAGACCCACTGTTTTAGCCAATAAAGCTTTCACATCTCCTATTGTTAATGCCTGCCCTTGTGTTTCTTTTTCTAAAGCTCCTATCCATGGCCCAGCACCATCCCTCAGTGATGGCAGCAAAGTGGTTGTTGTTTCTAAGTCTCTATGGGCCCATGTTTCATACACTACTCTCCTTCCTTTTACTTCTCAGTGGGTATTGACCTGGATCTGACCTAAAGCATCTTCCTGACCTGACTTATTCCTCTGATAGAGGATAGAACATAAGGTTCTTTTTGATAGAAATCTGGTGATTCTTCCTCTTCATCTGTTGTTTCTACATTGCTGTTTTGTATCTAAACTCCCTCAAGCTGTCTGCCCCTTTTATTCAGTTCAGATCTACATCACCAAGCCCTCTTGGATACTTCTTACTTAATTTAGCTCCCACTTTCATTAACCTTTCATATTTTTTCTGAGCTTCTTTCTTAGTTTGAGCTATGCTATGGTTTGCGTGGCTTGGGGTTAATAAGAGCAGTATTTCTTGTTCCATTTGCGGAATCATCCTATTTTAATCTTTCTTCTCTATTCTCTCCCTGTCTTCTACTTTCAACACTTGACTCTACTATTTCTTCCTCTCTATTCTCTTCTAACTCTTCTGCTTGTGTCTGACTTCCCTGCCTGCTGGGAGGGGCCACTTCCTCTTCCCCTTCTGGGTATGTCAGCTGTACATTCCTTTCTATCTCTTCCACTCCCTTCAACACAGGGTACATCCCCTCTCTATATGGGGGATGATCTATGGTGGACCTCACCCATTCATCATGATGGTGAAGCCTCTTTTCTCGCATAGTAGTTGGGGGTGGGGCTGATGGGGTCGCTGTGTGACTGAAAGGAGCATTAATTTCTGCTGTTTTTCTCCCCTGAGCCTCTTTTTCATGCTACCCACTGCTTTATATTTTACAAGCCATTTTTTTGTTTGTGTTATATTTTCTTTAAGCCATGTAGGGGACATTGATAAGATGGCACATTATCATCTTATCATCATGTTTCTTATTTGGTCTGGTTGCATGATTAAGGTCAGCACATCAGGCAGTCAGCAAACCATGGCCTGGGACTTGAGTTTTTAAGCACCATTGGAGGGGTGTGAGAGCTAAAATTTTAGTCTCGGTCATCTTTTTTCTTTAGTGCCCAAAAGTCTCTATTTTCTGTTACTCTAACGGGTATATGAGGATGGGTATGAAAAACCAATAGGTTTCCTATCTTTATCTGAATTATTTCTATCTCAGCGTAGCATGTTCCTATTACTTTCAAAAATGGACTGCAGTTATATAAATAGTTATGCTCTCAATCCACCCGGTGTAAAGTTTGCGTACTAAGCATGGTCCGTTTGAAATTAATGAGTCCTGTTAGATGTCAGAATCTACCTGTCCACTTATATTACAAGTTATTAGACTTTCTCTGCCAACCTTCAAAATCCGGGTTTAAGCCAGCCACAACTGATGGATATGGATATGGATAATCTGGTAATTATATCTCTTTCTACCGTTTCTTTATAAATTATTTATGAACATCCTTCATGCAATAACTCCTTTGTGAGTTTAAATATGTTGTCAAATGTATTCTTTGTTACAGACAAGTCGCCCCTCCACATTAAATTGGTCATGTCCAACCTCCATCCAAGATTATTCACAGTTGGGTGGTCGGGTGTTACACTGACACTTGTATATAACCTGATACACAATTTACATTCTGCCCACTGGTAGGCACACTGGCTGGAGTAAACTTACCCTGATAACCCCCAATACTTGTCTAAAAGCAAACCTACTTTCTTTTACAACGGGTGGGTAAATTTACCCTGGAAACAATCTAATTTTCCCTGTTGTTTTGCAAACTTGCAGAAAGGGTTGACTGATTGTAGTACTCTGACTAATAAGGTTCCTTCACAAATCCACAAAAAGATAGTTGCGAGTACACTGACAAAAAAAAAATCCTGCAAGGGTTTCCAGGCACACTGGCCTGGGTACACTGACCCTCAAGGAAAAAAGAAGAAACCTCTAACATGCTGGTTATAGCAAACTTGCTCTGGAAAACTTATCTAAACTATGCATTGTACTTTTTAGCACACTTGCTGAGGGTTCACTGCCCCGATGAACCAGACTTTTCCTTCTGTAAGCCTTTTAGTCTCAAATTGTTACTTTATTAAAATACTATTTTATCCACAGAAACAGGAAATCTCACTCCAAATACACTGGTTCTTTTGGGTAACTGAGGAGTACACACATATATGTATGTCTGATTACATTCTTACCTCAAAAAAACAAACAGCATCAAACTATAGAAAATAAAAACTTTGCTTTACCTTTTACTGGATGGCCATCCTTTTATGTTGATGCTGCAGAGGTTTCCTTTGATGAGAGCGATGAATGTCGCGATAAGTTGATTCTTTGAATTGTGTTTTCCATAAGTGTTTCGTCCTTAGCTACCCTGCTCACAGTGCCACCTATGTAGTGGATTTGGAGAGAGAGAGACGTCCAGTCGAAGGAGTAGTTTAACCAAATTAAAATTTATTGAAGAGTTGTACTCAGACAGCATGCAACAC
Organism: Botia almorhae; assembly: GCA_036877575.1. Taxonomy (NCBI): domain Eukaryota; kingdom Metazoa; phylum Chordata; class Actinopteri; order Cypriniformes; family Botiidae; genus Botia; species Botia almorhae. Next base: position 2,453 of record JAZGTJ010018984.1, on the reverse strand, counting down.
TTGATACATTCATGTGTGATCACACAAAGCCAATGATGAATGCACACCTTTTCTTCCGTGTGGTCTCACTATATACCCCCTAGGTCACGTACACCCTGCTGAAGACTCCTTATTTTGGTATGGTTCCCCTTTATCTGTTTGTTCTAACCATGCTTGCGGTTTATCCAAAATAACATCTTATGCCTGCTGAGCCAATTAGAATCCCTCAATGTTTTTTTTCAGTTAAACTTAACTCTATCTGATCTTTACCAAACTCATGAACTTCTCTAAAACGCCCAGACTATGCATACACCCACTCATCACGAGACTGCAGTATTCATTTGTTAATACTTTATAATAGAGACAGAATCATCATAAAAATAAAATCTGCTTAGCAATTAACGCTTTCATTTCATTTCAATGCTTTGACTAAACAAGAAATACATTTTACTATAGTGCATGTGTTTATGCACAGGTGGAAGGGAGTTTTAGTTTGCTGTGGAGGCCTTCTTGGGCCCTTATTCCCTGCTGTCACGCCTCGGCTCCTTTATACTAAACCCTAGATGGCCCCTAATAAAAATTTTTAATTATTATTTCTATATTTTGTCTCCTACCTACTCACTGTGAGCAAATCTGCGCAGTCTCTAAAAGAGAAATTTATATCGTCCCTGGTGAAATTCCAGGGTGGCGTAGTCGTGACGTATTCAATTTGTCTAACCCTCAATGTCTTGCCACACTTACATGAATCAAATTAGCTAGGTAATTAAAAAAATGTAAAGGAAGCTGGAGAATGGAATACTATGGGTTTTGTGAGTTAGTAAGTTTATTTTTTCCTTTTAACCAGGCATTTATCTAATTAATTCAAACATGTTTATGCTGTAATCGTTAGCCTGACACTAATCATACCTGAACACTAACATTTATCTTTTTGTATAACTTTTACATTATATGTTAGTGAACATAGAGATCATTGCCTGCATGTTTGCATACCATGAGCAATAAGACATTGGCAGACCCTACTCCTCCTACTCCTCTCCTCTTCTGGTTCAGAAACATCACCACATATAAAAAATAAATGGATGCTGTAAGCACCACTTGACACAAACAATATAAGATGGACTTCTTTAATACTTTTTGAATGATTTAAATGTTTGCTTAACTGCCTGGTTGACTGCTTTCTGTGTTGCTTGTGTGAAAAAAAAAAACTCATTAAAATCATATTCATAATCACGCATGTTGTAATATTGTATTCCAGAACATCAGTAATTATAATATTGCATTCTTTTTTTTTAGGGGTTCGAGCATGTAGTGCTAAAACTCTATTGTAATTGTTAGGATTTTTATTATTATTATTAGGGGTTCGAGCACGTAGTGCTGAAACCCTATTGTAATTGTTAGGATTATTATTATTATTATTATTATTATCAGGGGTTCGAGCACGTAGTGCTTAAACCCTATTGTAATTGTTAGGATTTTTATTATTATTATTATTAGCCTGACACTAATCGTACCTGAACACTAAAATTTCTCTTTTTGTATAACTTTTACATTATATGTTAGTGAACTATGCTAATATCAGTGTCCCTGTCTCAACCATTGGTTCACAGGGACACCCGGGACAAACAGACCCATCTCTGGTTTAGTCAGATAATCTGCCTCGTTCCACCTAATGATTATCAACTAGAAGATGATGGGAATCTGCGATGATCATTGCCTGCACCTTTGCATACCATGAGCAATAGGACATTTGGCAGACCCTACTCCTCTTGGTTCAGAAACATCACCACATGCGACCACAGATCCAAGATGGCGGCGCGACAGTAGTGCGCAGCGGTTGCTCCGGATACAAAATGGTGCTTTTTGTTTGTTTCCGTAAACATTCAACGGCGCATGGACATCGATACTACCGGTGTCCGTGTTTACAACCGCAACACACTCAGAAAATACAGGAAAAACGCTACAGCCACTCTGCAAAATGATCAGCTGGAGAAGCTACGCTATCTCGGCTTGCTGCGGGGACCAGGCCTCCAGCCCTCGACGTTTACTGATGCTGGTGACCGGGGGGTGGACATCGCAAGCGGTGCGCGAGGAAGCGGAAACGCGGCAAGAGGGCGGGGGTGCGTGCTAGGCTAAAAACAAACGCTAGGGCCTCTCCGCTAGGGGCTCACCCGTCAATACTGCTCTTCAATGTCTGCTCCCTGGACAATAAACTGGATTACATCCGACTCCAGCAAACAACGCGGCGTGAGTTCAGAGACTGTTGCGTCTTTGTTTTCACAGAGACGTGGCTCAGGGACAGAGTTCCGGACGCCGCCATTGAGCTAGACGGGCTGTCTTTGTTCCATGCCGACAGAAACACAGCTCTGTGCGTTAAGGCTCGCGGCGGTGGATTGTGTGTTTACATCAACACAGAATGGTGCAAGAACTCAGTGCTAGTCTCTAGTTACTGCTCATCGCTGGTGGAGTTTGTGACT
>JAZGTJ010018983.1:0-11142 GCA_036877575.1 Botia almorhae | reverse complement strand
GTCTGATGTTCTCTGGGAGCATCGCTCTAAGCTCAGGGGTGCAGAGAGGTTGTGGCGCAAGACAAATGACACTGCACACCTTATGTCTTATCAATCTCTTCTGATGACTGCGCTACATTCTTCATCAACAAGACTGCAACAATTAGTGCTCAATTTGCCACACCTCATACTGACATCAATATTACACCAGCAACTCCACAAACACTCACTTCTTTTTCTCAGCTCTCTGACTCTGAAGTCTCCAAACTCATATCATCCAGCCATACTACCACCTGCCCACTCGATCCTATTCCATCATATCTTTTACAAGCCATTTCTTCAGCAGTCACACCAGCACTTACTCATATAATTAATACATCTCTCCTCACTGGCATTTTTCCCACTTCATTTAAGCAGGCTAGGGTAACCCCACTGCTAAAAAAACCTAACCTAGATCCAACACTTCGTGAAAGCTACAGACCGCTAGCCCTGCTTCCATTTATGCCCAAAATTTTAGAAAAAGTCGTGTTCAGTCAACTCTCTGCCTTTCTCTCCCAGAACAACCTCTTGGATATCAACCAATCCGGCTTCAAGAAAGGTCATTCAACCGAGACTGCACTGCTCTCAGTTGTTGAAGACCTTAGACTGGCTAAAGCTGACTTCAAAACATCAGTTCTCATTCTGCTGGATTTGTCAGCCGCCTTTGATACTGTTAACCACCAGATACTCCTGACAACACTCGAATCACTGGGCGTTTCAGGTACAGCACTTCGGTGGTTCAGTTCTTGCACCACTCCTCTTCTCCATCTACATGGCGTCTCTAGGATCTGTCATTCAGAAACATGGCTTTTCCTATCACTGCTATGCTGATGACACCCAGCTCTACCTCTTCTTCCACCCTGGTGATCCCACGGTACCGACTCCCATCTCAGCCTGCCTGACGGGCATATCGTGTTGGATGAAGGACCATCACCTTCAACCCAACATTGGCAAAACAGAAATACTTATGGTTCCACTCAACTCATCTCTTCTTCACAACTTCTCACTTCAGATTGACGGATCAACCATCTCTCCATCCAAGACGGTCAAAAGCCTTGGAGTAACGATCGACGATCAAATGAGCTTCTCTGATCACATCTTCAAAACCACTCATTCCTGCAGATTCGCCCTCTACAATATCAGGAAGGTCAGACCTTTCCTATCGGATCACGCAGCCCAACTTCTCGTTTAGACTCTGGTTCTCTCCAGACTGGACTACTGCAATGCTCTCCTCGCAGGGCTTCCGGCTTGCTCTATCAAGCCCCTGCAGTTGATTCAGAATGCAGCAGCTAGAGTGGTCTTTAACGAGCCTAAAAGAGCACACGTCACGCCACTGTTCATCCAGTTGCACTGGCTGCCAATAGCTGCTTGCATCAGATTCAAGGCTCTGATGTTTGCCTTCAAGGTGACTACTGGATCTGCACCTCCCTGCCTGCTCTCACTTCTTCACACTTATGTGCCCACCAGAAATTTGCATTCAGCTAACGAACGTCACCTTGTGGTTCCATCCCAATGAGGGAAGAAATCACTCTCCCGGACTCTCTCTTTCACTCTGCCCGGTTGGTGGAATGAACTCATTAGCCATCTTCAAGAAACAACTAAAAAATCATCTTTTTCGTCTTTACTTCCTTGACTAATTTACTAACACAGCCCCACTTCTACTTCTTAAAAAAAAAAACTTCTTATACTGTGTTGAAATACCTGAGACCTGTCTATAGCACTTATTCACTGTTGCCTCTTATTGTAATTGAAGTTGCTTGCTTGTCCTCATTTGTAAGTCACTTTGGATAAAAGCATCAGCTAAATGACTAAATGTAAATGTAAACACAAACAAATCAGATGGTGCATCATAACCTGCCCAAGGAGCAACTCCAGTCATTCTCTACTATAGATAGGAATAAACTGTCAAAAATAATTTTAGTATCTAAATCAACAACATGTATGCTTGATCATATACCTACCAGGTTGCTAAAAGAGATGCAGAAATTATAGACCCTCTACATACTATTATTAAAACATCCCAACATTGGTGTTGGGATATGTCCCGAAACCTTACAAACTGTCTGTTATCAGACCCCTTATTAAAAAATCACAACTTGATCCCAGGGAACTAGTAAACTACAGACCCATCTAAAATTTGCTTTTTATCTCAAAAATACTGGAAAAGGTGGTGTCTTCACAGATATGCTCTTTCCTGGAAAGGAATGTTGACAGAGACTATTTCTAAAAGAAATGAAAAAGAGACTACTCATATCAGAGTTACTAATGATCTGCTTTTGTCAGCCGATCATGACTGCATCTCTCTTCTAGTATTACTCAACCTTAGTGCAGCCTTTGACACTATTGACCACAGCGTTCTACTAAATAGGCTTAAAAACATAAATGGAACTGCACTGGCATGATTTACATCATATTTATCTGACCGATTCCAGTGTGTTGCTGTGAGTGAAAAGGTCCCGTACCGATCACAAGTTCAATATGGAGTACCGCAGGGCTCAGTTTTTGGGACCCTACCTTTCACCTTATACACGTTACCTCTGGGAGCAATTATTAGGAGACATGGAGTTAGTTTCCATTGTTATGCTGATGATACTGTCAGGTTCGGGCAAAGGAAGAACCCAGATGCAGACAGCGGTAAAGCAAACAGACTATTAAACTGAACAAATAACAAGGCTGAACAAACTGAAAAAAAACTAGCCACGAGAGGGCGACAAAAAAGTATGCAGGTAAAACTAAACAACATTGATTAGAAAATAAATATAAACAAAGCAAGACTAAAAATAAATAAACAATCACGATAAAGGTAAATTATGGAATGCTATGAAGTAAATTAAGAGTAAGTATGAATAATAAATAAACACTCCAAAAGTAAATTGGGAAACACTAGACATGAACTAACATAACGGATCAGACGGCAAAACACACAACGACGACAAGGAACATAAACTGGAACACAGGCAGACCAACGAGCAATGCACAACCAACGACACAACGAGCTCGAAGACACGGCACAAGAAACAACAGCTTGAAGCAGGCTTAGAAACAAACACAAGAACAACAGCGTAGAACCAAAGTGAAACAACCATCAAACAACACAAGACAGCAAACACGAGCGCAATAAATACGCACAGGGAAATGAAAGTAACAGCTGTGCGTAATGGACGGAAACGAGGGAACAAGAAGGGGGGGTAATGACGCAAGACAGGAGAGCACATGGCTAATGAATATGCGATTAGCCACGTGCTTCCACACGTAACGCACACCCAGAGCGCGAGTTCAGACTTCGCCTCAAAACGCAACTGGACTAAGACAGATTAAGTGGAGTCTGAACCTCGCGCTCTGACACGTAACAAGACAAAGTCAGGATCCTGGCAAAACGCGATCTCAGACTAGACAGAAGCCAGGATCCTGACAGATACTCAGCTATAAATTTCTTCTAGGCCCAATGAGACTCATAAATTCACTAAATTAACAGAATGCATAGTCCATATCAAAACTTGGATGACTAGCAACTTTCTACTATTAAATTCCCTACTTGGTGGCTGCTCTGCAAGATTAATCCAAAAACTCCAGATGGTTCAGAATGCAGCAGCCAGAGTTTTCACAAGAACGAACAAGTATGACCATATAAGCCCAGTTTTGTCAACTCTACACTGGCTGCCTATTAAGCATCGTATAAATTTTAAAATCCTGCTTATTACCTTCAAGGCCCTGAATGATTTAGCTCCTCAATACTTAAGCGAGCTCCTCTCCTAGTCCTTCACGTTCACTGCGATCTGAAAATTCTGGCCAACTATTAGTACCCAGAATTTCAAAAACAAGTGCTGGTGGTAGATCCTTCTCGTATTTGGCACCCAAACTTTGGAATAGTCTTCTCAGTGTTGTCCGGGAGGCAGATACAATCTGTCATTTTAAATCTAGACTAAAGACCCACCTTTTTAATCTTGCCTACACAGTCATGTGTCACTTTTAATGTTAAAGGCCATCCTGTTATTGTTTTCAATGATATTCCTCTCTGTAACAATTTTAATGGCTTTGTACATATCCTAAATGTAAATTTTTAAGTTTTTAGCTTTTGCAAGGACCCACACCCAAAATCCGTCTGCCCACAATTTTTAGGGCTGTGAACCTGCAAATCCTCTTTAGAAAAAATTCTGAAACGCTATTCCACTACCCCATAAATGTCCAAAAAAAGTATGTACTTCTGGGATTATGCAACATATAGTTAATTAACAAAATAGATAATAGGTAGCATATTAAGCAAGCTATACTGTTCCAGCTTGCATGTATATGGCGCTTAGAAAGAAGATAACATTTATAGGACAGGAGTATAAGGGATTTTCAATAATGCCATAAAATACTGGAACACTGCATAATGAAAAAGAATGGAGACAAAAACTGTAAAATAGAGTCTTGAGGAGTTAGTAGTTAGATCAACATCAATGAATTTTAAACAACTATCAGTCATTATAGAGCTTTATTATAAATTCCTTATGCATAGGTTTTCACATTATATGTATGCTCTTATGCAAAGTACCGGTTGTAGTAGCATATCTCTGTACTCATCTATTTCACAGCCAACCCTATTTCCTGTCTCTAAACCATCTGGATTGGATAAGGTCTGGATCTGCTGACTACAAGACCTTAAGAAAATGAAAGACAGACAGGCTCTCTCAGGTATTGAGGAGCAGTGAAAACTGACTCCATGTTTGTTAATAATTGCTCCCATAGGTAACATATACAGGGTACAGCATATACAGGGCCAAGCACTGAGCTCTGTGGCAGTCAGTTCTAAACCAGTGATTGATGTGACACCTTTTCACTTATAGCAACAAATTAGAAATAAATTAGACAGAAAAATATAATTTAAACCATGCCAATACAGTTGCATTTATGCCAACATAATTTTGTGGTGGAATTTTGTGGCATATAATTGAATGCTGTGGTCAATAGTGTCAAAGGCTGTGGTAGGTTTAACTAGAAATGAGATGCAAGCATAATCAGCTGGCAAAAGCAAATTATGTCACTCTGATGAGAGCAGACGCCATACTATCATATGATCTAAATTCTGACTGAAAATCGTCACAAATACCATTTCTTTCGAGAAAAGAACACATCTTTAAGGACACCACATTTTCCAGTACTTGTCAGTCGGTGTTCTATGTCAGAACAGGGGGCTAGATTCCGACTCGTCCTGTCTGTTCTTGGTTTCCGTTCCGAGAGTCGGAGTCTAGACCTGTGCTCTGGGTGTCCGTTCTATGTGGAGGCACGTGGCTCTGGTTGTTTATATCTGCCATGTGTTCTCTGGTCTCGCGTTATTGCCCTGCCCTTGTTTCCTTATTCAGTTATATTTCGCTCACCTATTTGTCATTGTTCCCTGTTGTATTTAATGTCCTCATGTCTACTGTCTCGTGCTGGTCTGCTGCACCCTTGCGCATTTTCCCGTGTGTTATCTGTGCTTGTAGATTCCGAGTTTCTTCTATGCGTTTCTGTGCTTTGTTGTATAGTTCATGTTCCGCGTCAGGTTTGTTTTCGTTCGTGTCTGTCTCCATTTATTGTATATTTAACATTTAATCCCGTCTTTGTTTATTTTGATTATATGTTTGTTATTGATTAACATTTTAATTACACATATAATGTGTAATTGATTCTATTTTGTATTGTAATCCTGCCTTTTGTTCATCGTTCTCGCCCCCTAGTGGGCGTTTTGAGTTCTGGTATTTAAATAAAAGCTTTTGTGTTAATCGCTGTCTGCTATTGGGTTCTTCCCCCTCTCTACCTTGACAAGTTTGCAAGTTTTTGGAACATATCCCAAAACTTAATACTACTATTAACTACTATGTAGTTAATAATACTATGTAGAAGAACTACAATTTCAGAAAGCATCATTTTAACAACCTGGTAGGTATAGAATCTAGCATACATATTGATTTTTGACAAATCTTCCTTATCTGTAGTTGCGAATGACTGGAGTTGCTCAATGGACAAACTACGATTGCACTGCCTGATGTAAAAAAAATTTCACTGACTGTACAGTTTTGTTACTAAACAAATTCATAAAATCACTGTTATGATATTAAAGCAATTGGTGCTATTTTTGTTCATTTAGCCACTGTATCAAATAAAGGTGTAGGGTTGTATTTGTTTTCTTTCAAAATCTGGAGTTTTTGAGGCCTTCTTGTAATCTAAAACATTCTCCTTCCATGATGTACAGAATACATCTAATTTTGTGTGCTTCGAGCTTTTCCAGGTTATACTACAGTGTTGGACTGCTGTCCTTTATCTTCCTAAGTGTAGAGAAGCAACTGTGTCTAATGTGTTAGAAAAGAGGGAGTTAACATTTTTTGTTGCTTTGTCAAGTGTTGTTGTTTTTTTTAAGTTGTCTTATGTTAAGAAATTGAAACAGTTCAGGTAGATTGTTGATGTCACTACAGAAGGGAACGGAGACCAAGGTAGTAAATAGTGTAATCTTTATTAATGGAGGCGAGTTTAGACAGATAAATATTGTTGGGAAAACCAAACTGGAATTAACAGGTGAATGTAAACCCACAAATGAATGAACAGTAACTTAGCTGAATGTAAATATAGTCAATTCTTTCTAGTAGAATCCCTGTGGAGAAGACGATGGAGAAACAAGACAGGAACAATCCAACAGATATACCATCCAACAATTGATAACATCAGGAGTCGGGGTGTTGAGAAGTTAACACGGACAAAACTGGAGTGCTACAGTGGTGTTTATATAGAGAGTCCTTGATAAGTTGTGCAGGTACAGCGTATTAGTAGGCAGGTGAGAGGGAATGAGTGGGCGGAGTTGTGATGTCTGGTGTGGGAGGTGTGGCTGACTCTGTGACAGAAGTCATAGTTGTGCTCCGCCAGGGACAGCTTCCTGCAAAAGGTACATAGAGGTCTGGGGCTTCCCCGGCTGTTGAAATAATACAGCACCTACTCCCTGCATCCACTTCAATTAACGATGCATTAGGTCTTAGGTGTCAGAGAGCAGGTGTTGTGCAGAAGGCTTATTTGAGGCATTGGAAGGCTTGGATGGCTTTAAGACTCCAGGACAGAGATTTGTGACAGAGGGGAGAGGTTAGTGGAGAACTGATTGAACTGAAATTACAGACGAACCTACAACAGAAGTTAACAAATCCCAGAAAATGTTGCAGTTCTTTGACAGTTTTGGGTTGTGGCCAGTCCTAAAATGACTTGCTATTAAATTCACATTTTTCCAACAGATAGAGATGTTGACAGAGTTTGACGAGTACAAGTTTGACATGGTGATGTTTAGACAGATCTTTGGAATATGAGAATATCAATGTAGACAATAAAGTGTTTGAGATACTCGCAGAAGATTTTTCATGTAACCCTGGAACACGGAAGGGGCATTGGCAAGACCATACAGCATTACCTGGTATTTATAGTGCCCGGATGGAGTGATGAAAGCAGTTTTCCATTAATTTCCTTTTCTGATGCATATCAGGTTGTAGGCACTCCGAGTCTAATTTGGTAAATATCCAGGCACCACATAGCTGTTCCAGGGCTGCTGGGACCAGAGGAAAGGGGTATCTGCACTTGATTGTTTGTGAGTTGAGGGTACGGTAATCGATGCAAGGCCTCAAACCTCTGTCCTTTATGTCACAAAAGAGAAGCTAGAAGTAGCAGAGGAAGTAAATGATTTGAACTGTTGTTTTAAAGCTTCTTGGATGCATTCATCCATTGCCTTCTGCTCCGGGATGGACAGAGGATATATCCTACTATTAGGTAATGTTGCCCCAAGCAAGTCGATAGCACAGTCCCAAGGCCGATCTAGTGGTAAATGGGTAGCCATCTGCTTATTGAAAACATCCTGAAACATTCAGTACTCTTCAGGACACCAAGGGACTGTCCAAAGAGGTGGAGCCTACTAGCAACAAGAAAGACTAAAAGATGGTCTCTGGATCATAGGAAGACAGGATTCACCACAGTATAGGCACAAACAGCGAGTCATGCGATTTTGAAGTTCTGCTTGAGTTAGGCGTTGGTTATTAATTTGCATAGGTTTAGCTGCTGGAGGGGAAGCAGATGACAGTGAAGAGGATGAAGATGGCGGACTAGAATCTGGTACGCAGGCTGTTAACTGTTGAGAAATGCGGATGGAGCTTTGAATGAGGTTTTCCAAATCCCACACTATTGTCATATGGTGATGTATTGATGAAAGACTGGGATTAAGGTGATCTCATTTCAGCCAAGTTCTGAACTGTAAGATGTATTCTGCCACAGATAAACTCTTGACATAGTTGAACCCTAACCCTAAATTGGTCATGAACTGACACGGAATGAGTAGATTGACTAAATACCTCTTTGAAGTGGTGTGTTGGTGCAGTGCTCTACTGGATAACAAGTAGATAATGTAAGCAATCTTAAATCGATCAGTGGTTTACAATTGGGGTCGCATTTTTAATAATAATAAAGAACACTACAGGAGGAAACTGCTACATTAATCCGGATTACCAGCAAACGTGATGGGGCGGGCCATGGGAATGGTGGTGGAGGAAAAAATGTATGAACATTGCTGTAGAAATTGACAGTTGATAATCTTTAGTGGCAGAAGTTATCATTTTTACCATATTTGTAGCATTTTATTAGCAATAACTGATTTTGCAGCCATAGGTAAATGCATTAAACAGGACACTAGATAATGATCTGAAATGTCTTCACTCTGCTGTAGAATATTAATATCAAAATTTACACCATGGGACAGTATTACACCTAAGTATGATTACAACAATGAGTGGGTCCTAACACATGATGTGAAACACCAATAGATCTTAAAATGTCTTTTAAAGCCAACCCTAATGCATATTTTTTATTATCCACACAGATGTTAAAATCACCAACAACTTTGGATCTGTGACCAGTACTACTTCTGATAAATTCTTTGAGAAAGTTTATACCTTACACTAGATAAAATCCCAAAGTCTACTAATACTCACATGAGAGTTAGTTGACATGTAGTTGCAAAGTTACTTGTAGTTAGTAGAATGTCTAAAGTGGGATATTGAAATAAAGTGTAATCTTGCTGTTTTGCTGCACACATTTGATGTCATGACATTCAAGCGAATCTAAGTTAGGGTGTACTCACATTACATAATAAATAAACTTAGTGGCCTGGTAACTATAGGAACTGAAATATAACATGATCGACTATTGTAGGAGTATATAAATGACTTTGATTTTTGTTTAATTTCATTTTTTATTTCAAAAAACATTCTTTTATTAAAATCACTCATTTTATTTAAAAAGTCTCTCCTTTATCTCTTTTTAAAATAAACTTTAAAATAAACTTTAAAATAAAACAAACATACAAAGTATCTTTTTATACTTTTTATGTAATACAGTGACATTTACACATTTTAAAGTGTGGCTTAGAGATTCAAATAGGTTTTTGGGGGCCATTGTACTGTATTTGTATGGCAAAGCTAAGATAAGGCCAAACACAAAAATTAATGATTTTTTTAAACGATTTTAACAAAATATGAGTGCATTCTCAATGAGGGCCACAGAGTGTAGATAGAGCAGAGGTGTGTGTGTGTGTGTGTGTGCGTGTGTGCGTGCGTGTGTCTGTGTGTGTGTGTGAGAGAGAGAGAGAGAGAGAGAGAGACAGACACACTACAGGTTAATCCCGCCTGCAGGCAAATGCATCAAACTTTTAAAGCTGCCAATCAATTATTCAGCCCAGAGCTCATCAGGGGCTCATCACAGTGCTAGAAGAGAGTAACACATAACAAAGACACACACACTGTCTCTCACACACAGATCACACATGCACAGATAAATGGCAGGATAATTAAAAGTCACATTTACATTCATCATTCATAGGCTGTCTTTAATTGAGTGTATTGGTATGCAGTGTGTGTGAATTCAAAATAGGCCTGAAACTTCAGCTCTGTCACACACACACACAACTACCTGTTAACACAAACAGACACATACCTCTGAATTGAATTGTCATTAACACACTTATTGTATTTATAAACTTTTTGTCCATATTCATGGAATGAAACGGGCCACTGAATATGATTTACAGCCCCCACCCCAAACATGCTATGGGGGGGGGGGTAAATAGAACTTATACATTGCCAATATTTCATTATATTATAATAAATGCTATGCCAGTAGTTAATTTCTTGGAGGCTCCTACAAGCGTGAAATAGACTTTTCCCCTGTCTGTTACTTTGTACCTATTCAGGATGGTCACTAGTGTCACCCACCCTCAGCATGTCCAGAGTAATTGTGGAAGGTTTTAATAAACCAGAACTGAATACCCATGAGTAAAGATACCAGAATTGAAATTGTATAAATCTATTTTACCAAATACATAACCTGTATATTATAATACTCTGCCATTGAGAAAGTAAGTGCTAATGGATTATAGGCTCTTATGGAACGTTTACCTACGTTTAAGTTGAGTTTGCTGATGTGGTGAGGTGGTTTCGGACCCTGCAGACTCAGAGTCTGAGTAACTGATGTAATTGTGGCAGATGAGTGGAGATATGGATTCACCTTACTCATTTCTCTTCCCTCCTCTTTCTCACTCTCTCTCTCTCTCTCTCTCTCTATCTATCTCTTTCCCTCAGTGTAGTGGGGGGTCTGATTCTCCTCAAACCCCCTGCAGGGCACCACGTGTGCCTGTCTGTTCATGTCTACATGATATTTTACACAAGAAAACAACTTCCTATACATGCACCTCAGCATAGGAGAAGAATATCATAAATGAAATCTCTTTAATATCTCAGTTGTTAGACAGCAATGATTTTAAATCAAGAGTCTTTTTTACATTCAGTTATGTGTGTATTTGACATGAATTGACTTGATTTTCATGACAATACTTTCAGTCTCTATGAACAAAAACAGATATGATGCTTTTTGATTTATTGATTTTTATATATTCATTTATAAATAAATATATTGTCACGGGTGAGGAATCACACGACAAGGTAGGCGGTTCAAAAATACCCCGGAGGGTGGATTTATTGACGGTGCAAGGGCGTGTAGTGCGTGGGGGAAGCAGCCGGGCTGGCTGCTGGTGCAGGTGCTGGTGCGGCTGGTGCGGCTCGTGCTCGGGGTTGCGTCCCTCCTGGCGAC